>PVJH01006511.1:13868-101122 GCA_004026705.1 Nesogale talazaci | reverse complement strand
GGCAGTCATGTGCTTATGTTAATTTTATAATTGTAATGTAGGGGTGGAGTCTGGCCTGTTAATCTGGAGAAAGCCATTGAGTAGCCGATGAGGCTTCTGTGTGGGCATGGCTTTCACCTGAGACTCCTGGGAAATCTCGCGGTATTTCCTTGTGAAGATGAGAAACTATCTTTTCCAGTTTTGGGAGTTAGTGAGAGATGATTAATCATGGACAAGACAAGCTGGCAGCGTTTGAGAAGCTGGAGGAGCCGGTGGAGAAACCACACAGCTTTGCCCCGATGGAGCCAGACCTCTGAAGCTGGGGCGGCCAGATGGAGACCTCTGGCAATGATGAGTTGCTTCTTCTGTTAAGCCCTGGAGATGAGGTGCCCTGCCAGCACCCGGATTCTGCACCCACTGACCTGTGGCTTTGTGAGTCGGAAGAAGACTTTATTGACTGATTTCAGGCATATGAGTTAATACCAGACTTATGACTTTGAACTGGACTGGGCTGGGATGCTTTCTCCATGTCTCATTCCTTTTGCATATAAACCTTTTCCTTATACCTATATGCATGTCTCTGAAATTTGTTCCTCTAGTCTACCCGGACTAACACAGTCCTGAAGGAGGAGTTAGACAAGCCTCACTGGTCCATCCTTCTTTACATATTTTGATATCAACCAGTCTGCCACACCAGTCTACATCTGTGCTGGGTTCCCTAAATCATTGCAGTGACCACACAGGACTCAGACAATACTGTCAGTATTATTTATCTAATAAATAGACAACATATTAGATTTCTGCGAAATTATATCTTAAACAACTTCAGTATAACAGTTTGTATTCTAATGATAATAGTATCAATAATCTATCCAGTAGTGGAGATTTAAATACTAATGAAAAGGATATAAAAGAAAGTTTTTCAGTTAAAATACATAAAAAAGTGCGTCTTTACCTCAGATTTCCCAATTTACTTGGTCTGTTGTTCCCTTTTCAGAGAACAAAATTCAATGGCCCCTTAGGAATTAAAGCATTTGTACAATAGCCCATAATCCAGGGTAAATGGAGGTTTCTGCTTTGCAGGCCACCTGGATTGTTCCAATGACCCCCAGAGGGCAGTGTTGCCCATATTGAGAAACATTGATCTACTCAAGTGAATACAACTTAAGTCATAGAAAGCAAACAAACAAAAAATCCCTACTTAAAAAATAATAATGGTTACACATCAAGTAACAATTAAACTAATAAACAGTCACTAATGAAAAAAAACTATTAGTCACCAGAACCTAAGCCATGCAACACAATACAAAAGTGTGCCTGAGAAACAAGAACAGTGATGCTCGGACATGTTTAAGAAAACTTTGTATCAAGAAATACATTTATGTCAAGAAGCTATCTGAGCCCAGTCCAATTCAAGTCCATGGGTCAGATGCAGGAAAGTGAAGCGGAAAACAGGATGCTCACAGGGCAGGAGGTGCAGAGTCTCGTGGATCCAAGGTCAGTGGAGAGAGAGGATGCTTTTAGATCTCGAGATCAGCAGGTGACCCAACTGGAGCCATGGCTGGAGGCAGAAAGAAAGTCACAGCAGGAAAGGAAGGTAGAGAGAGAAGTTCTAAGTGTCTCTCTTATAGAAAAGACAACACCCACAAAGAGGCATCATTAGGCTGTGACCTGATTGGTAAATTGAACTCCACCCCTGCACTTGCACACAGGTTAAGCTGACATGAACTCTAGCTGCCACTCAAAGAATATGAAAAAGTGTATGTGACTGTATAATAAGCCCACACTGTCGATATCAAGCAAGTGCGAAAGCTCTAGAGATTTGAAAAATGCACAGAACCTAAGAAGAACTATCCTCTGCTTCTGCCCACCAAGGGCTTTTCAACTTCAATTCCAAGTGCTTGTTTTATTTATTTCCTTTTATTTGTGACAGGTGTGTTTATCACAGTAAAGTGTGGCATTCTCTAGTGGGATTCCATTTTCAATGTCTTATCTAGTACATAATATTTCAAGGTTAAACCTGAGGCAAACCTGAGGGCCAAGTCTCTTTCATCTATAAAAAAAAATCTGTGTATGGGGGAGGGGGGTGAAGAGGGAGGGGACTTGGATTTCACTATACCAACAATAACAAAAACCACGAGGTGCTTATATCTCTAAGCAGCGCCTAAAGAAGTTCCTTATTTAAAACCTCCAGTTGAGTTGAAATATAAATGCAGACATCGTCACCATCTGGACACAAAACTGTTCCTTTGGGGTCTTACCACAAAATGTCTTCATGCCGCTTTTTAATATCAGAGCTTGAACTTCAGCATCTTTTCTAATCATGGTGTTTATGATCTTGCCAAGCCTACCAAGAGATTTGTAAGCCGAGAATCATAAAATCTAGACCCACTTGTGTCACAGTTTAAAAGAAAGGGGAACAGTTCTAGCTTTCTAGAACAATTCTCACATCAATGGAATGAATATGAATCAAGCCCCAACCAACAAGAAACAGGTGCCTGTGTAAATGCCACAATGGAAGATAGTACACCGATGTGGGCAGAGACGCGAGAGGGAAGCCAATAAGGGGTGGTAAACAGACCTGGAGAAGCAAATGGGGAGCCATTTATCAACTCTGGCCAGTAAAGGGAGGAAAAGGTTGCAGGAAGAGCAACTATAGTGTCAAGAAGGGCCTTAAGGACAGAAATCCTGGCCGCCTGGCTCTCAATCTCCTCCAGGTCTCTACACATGACAGGTCACCCTGTTTGTTAAACCCTAGCAGAATCATTCAGTGTGTACTGTGTGTCTGTGTGGTCTCTGGGTGATACAAAGGGTTTGCATTCAAATACTGCCTAAAGGTGGGCTATTTGAGCTCACCCAGCAGTCCTGTGGAAGAAAGGTCTGGAAATCCAATTCATGGAATCATGAATTAGAACAGATTCCATGACAATGGGTGTGGTTTGGATTTTTTACTCTGCTTTAAGGTTGGACTACATACTTTCTATGTGTTAAATCAGTCTTTAAAGAAGAGAGGTAAGACTAAAAGATCCATTTTGCCAATGTTGGAAATTGCCATCTTTTCATGCATGCGATGTATAGGCTATATAGTTATTTGGAAAGCATGCATCCTTCCCTCCTCATGCTTGCACATTTCCTGGACATGTTATGTATGTGTGTATGATTTACTTAAAAAATACAGAACTCACCAAGAGTTGAAATAGTATACTTTCTACACCACAGTTCTTACTCATTCTTAGCCATGAGGATGGAAGTGTAAAGGAAGTAGTCTACCAAGGGGTAGAGACAATTAATGGGGAAGATGAAACAAACAATGGAGAAGGAGAAAATATTTTCTGGTTCCAATGTCTGGTTCTTCATTTCTTTCTTTAACTTATGTTTTGATACTCCCCTGTCTCTTTAAGAAACTCTTCCTTTTCATTTAAACTTGTTGAAGATGAAGTACCAGATAATATAGATATGATATTGATTATTGATTACAATTTAATAGAAAAAGACTGTGAACTCAGAAAGATTAGGGGCAACAAAATTTTATAAATACCTAAACAACATTATTTTTTTAACTTATTAAGATTCCAACCAGAGCTCTTGCAAATATTGTCTACCTAATGTGTTTTTTTTTCTATTACAGCATGCTGCCTTTCACTACATACACCTCAAAAAGCAAACTAACTGCCATTGCGTTAACTCTAATTCAAAATCCCCCTATAGGATAGATTAGGGTCATCTCTTGGGTTTTCCAATACTGTAAAGCTTTCTAGAATCAGGAAGCCACATCACTAGAGCATCTGGTGGTTTCAAACTGCCGACCTCCTGGCTAGCAGCCTAATGCATAGACACTGTGTCATCCCAAAGAAGCAAACCCATTCCACGTGGCCAGTTAAATATTCTAGTTTGTTAGAGATTTTGTGGTTCAGCCCAATAACATTATAAAGAAACCTCCTGCTCTAGATAGAGCCAGTGCACATTGAAGAATGACTTAGGGATAATTTTAAAAAGCAACCACAGTGAGGGGATAGTAATTCTTAGGGGTTGCACAGGATGGGCAGAGGTGCAGAGGGGAACAAGAACAGCAAGAACAAGGTTGTTTATCAGCATGAGCAATATCCTCCATGCAGGTCATTATCATCTCAAGGCTAGTTCCATAATGAACAGTGACAATATTGTCATTGGCTCCAGGGGCAACCATAGATCTTCTGTGGATCATGTAGGTCTTAGCTTCTCTTGGCCAGCATAGATGTCTCTTTAATTTGTTTGGGCTATCTTCCACACTACACTGCCTAATTCACTACTTGAAAGCATATCAATTAGCAGGCAAGTCACAAAACACCCTCGTAGTGGCGCTGTGCTGCATTCAGCACAGACGAGCTGAAACGCATGGTATTCTACTTTGAGACATGTAAGTTCTGGTTTTGCTTATCACTGGAGGTGGTGAACTAGTTCCTCTTTACTAAGCTGATGACAACTCAACTCTGCCACCAAGTAACCAGCAGACTCACCCATACTAGATAAGTTGGTACTTTGTACTTCCAAAAACTGACAATCTTCCCCATGGTAGACAAGTTTGGTACTTGGTTCTTCCAATAGCCAGCAGACTCACCCATGGTAGACAAGTTTACACAAAGCTTCCAGATAAAAAAGACGCATGAAAGAAAGACCTGACAATCTAGTTCTAAAGTTAGCCAATGACAACCGTATACATCATATCAGAACATCGGTTGCCTAAATGCTTTAGACATATCTTCCATGAGGGGCTAGAAGAGGATTTCTGGTTTTTTGAAATATGGAGCCAGAGAGAACTTGGAAGCTGCTCGGGCACTTGTTGTCTTGACACAACAGTCCCAGTGACGGACTTAACATGAGGTTCCCGTAACATCCCATGTGATTACCCATAAAACAATTCACAATCGCAACAAAGGATGTATGTCCTTGTTGGGTGCCATCAATTCTATTCAAACCCATAGAGACCCCGTGCACAATGCAAAGAGGGGCAGTGGGGGGCTGCCTGGTCTCTCTCAGGAGGAGGCAGTGGCCCCAGCCTCTGGGGAGCAGCCTAGGTTTCTCCCACCATCTGGGGTTCCCACTGTAACCCCTGCCTCCAGCATGCCACTGGGGCTGCCTGGTCTCATAGGGTGAGAATTAGCACACACCCCAGAAGGGGTCCTTGAGTGGGTACAGTAGAGGGGAGCCTGCGCATGCCCCACCCCAGGTCTCAGTACACAGGTTTTAAAAAGTGTAGTTGCTAAAATTGGGGCATTGGGCTGTTCACACTAAGTTGGCACTTCAAACCCACCAGCCATTCCACAAGAGCCTGGAGGGGTTGTCTGGTCCTCAGGAAGATGTGCAGACTCAGAAACTCTCCCTGGGGTTGCGGTGAGCAGGATTCAAATTGATGACTGTGGCTGTTTGGGGTTTAAGCATACAACAGAACAGTGAGATTATCTGCGTATGGATTTTCTCACATTGAACAAGGATGAATTATAATTTCACGACTTCACAGCAAGTGTGTTAAGCTAAGGATAAAGTGATGAGAATTCTAGGGATTTTGTTGTTGATGTTTTCAAACCATACCTGACTTTCTGACTGCCATCTAGTGGTTACTGATGTAGTTGCATTCATTTTTGCTTTCCTTGTGCTCCTTAAACCCGTGAAAAAGGTTCAGCACAAAAGTGACAACATCTGAATCAGAATGTAGTTTAAAATACAAAGGAATTAAGAACTCAGAAATAAATCCATCCACTCACAGACAACTGATCTTTGGCCAAGAGATAATCTCTTCAACCTTCAACAAATGGTGCTGGCAAAATTGAGATTACATTTGCAGAAGGTAAGACTCCGGACCCGCATCTCACTCCATATTATAAAAACAAACTGAAGGGGTTGAATACCTAACTGTGGATCAAAGACATAATTGTTCATTGTAGAAAAACGAAGACCATCATGGAGAAAGTGGGGACAAACTTAAAGGTTCTGGAACATGGCGTGCACATGTTACCAGCAACCGAAAACACACAGCAGAGGACAAGAAGATGACTGGAAGTGCTTCATAACTTTGGTACATCAAAAGACTTCATCCACAGAGTGAAAGGAGAACACCTATATTGGGAAAATATGCTGGTAATGATACATTGGCCAAGGAACTGCTCTCTAAATTCCACTGAAAATTATAACACATTGATAAGAAAAAGAAAAAAGTCCCATTAAAAATGGGGCAAAGGATATCAACAGGTAGTTCACCCAGGAAGACATCCAGGTTGCCAACAAACATCCAAAGAAGGGCCCATGACACCAAGTCATCTGAAAGATAGCAATCAAAATAATGAGGTTAGGAATGGCAGCATT
Source organism: Nesogale talazaci (assembly GCA_004026705.1). Classification (NCBI taxonomy): domain Eukaryota; kingdom Metazoa; phylum Chordata; class Mammalia; order Afrosoricida; family Tenrecidae; genus Nesogale; species Nesogale talazaci. The sequence goes on along the minus strand of PVJH01006511.1, from coordinate 94,804 downwards.
GAGGGGAGAGTTAAAAATCATAACAGAAAATAACAAATGCTAGAGAGAATGTGGAGAGGTTGAAACCCTCATATGCTGCTGGTGGTAGGGGGTGGGGTGTTGTAAAACTCTGCAGCCGGGGCGGGGGGGGGTGGGAAGCAGTAGGGCACATCCTCCAATAACGGGGACAGGACTACCCAATGAAAGCTCTGAGGCTTTTCCTTTTTCTGTGAATGCATACTGATTTGTACGTCTCTCCTAACTCTAATTCTTAGAATGAATGAGACAAAATAAGCATTTTAACTGAAGCATGTCCAAACGTTCCTTTCTTTAATTTCCCAGGAGGATAAAACCTTTATGAAAGGTTTAATAATCTAATATTGGCAAAGCAACAGAAAGACAAGAAATCCCCAAATGAAAAAAAATTAAAATCTAAGAATTAGAAACCTCATAATGTATAGGTATTTTTTTTTTTATTCTTTAACTGCTAACTTTCTTAAAATGGGTGCTTCCTCTTCCCAAGCCTGTCTGGATTTTTTTTCCTGGCCACCCTGTCTGAAAAGTTCTGGGAGAGGGAGTTTGATAGGTAAGCTTGAAGTGCCAACATGGCCAAAGACAAAATAGGTCTTTTTTGACGACATGGCCAGTGAACACACGCCATCAATGGAAGGGCGGAGATAGAAAAGGCTTGGCAAGCTCCGCCCTTGCTCTCTTGCTTTCGGATCTTCATCTTGTGCCTCGACCTTCAAGCTTAATCATGAACTGTGCAGCTGTGAGTTGAGATTCCTTCAAGCCCTACTTTGCCCAGCTCCTTGAGCTGGGGACTGTTGGACTCTCATCAGGCTGACTGTGGGTACCTGCTGTGCTGTTTGCTGCCTGAGACCAGATAGCCTGGATTGCTCTACAGAGGACTACTCAGTGGCCCCCAAGACTTGAAGGACTGCCAGCCTTCTAGCTGTCTCACGCAAGTGAGTTGCACCGAGCAATTTGTACTGCTTTATAGATAGTTGACTGCTTCTTTCTTATCTCTATATAAATATATAAAGAGAATTGCTAATGTCCTGGTTCTATTTCTCTAAGAGAACTCTGCCCGAACAGAGAGTGACACATTTTAATTCTGGAGTTATTACCCTTCTATTATGAGGAGAGATCTTTGTCACAAAATTCTTGGGGAGAAAACAAAATGCACATGTTCATTTGTTCATCCATTTAGCAAAAGTTGATTAGTCTATAAACAGTAAATAAATAAATAATACCTCAATCACCCAACCTTACTCTCCATCACAATGACCCTGTCTTCAGCTCCCAGTTACGTACAGAGCACTCAGTGAGCAGTACCCTATGCTCAGTCCCAATGCTTTTCTACGGGAACAACTTATTAGGGATCATAAATAAGCAGTGCAAACTGGTCAGTATTTAGAGTCAACTGATTCTATAGGCACAGAAACTTAGCTGAAGGCTCATTAACACAGAGACCTGCATGTAACTGCATCAAATAATCAGATGTTAAGCAGACAGAAGTGATTCTTTCCTGCCTACAAGAACCAGATGAGTCATCCGCAAAGATCCATTTACCTCCCAGGAAAGATATGTGCCTGACTTTAGATCCCAGGCGAAGAAAGCAATGTTGTCATCATTCCTTTGGATGCTTCCCATGAGTGGGTGACAAGCCTAGAGACAGTGGTTTACATCGATGAAGTTCTCACCACCAAACACTTCTTAACTTGAGCAGTGCTTAGACGCATTCACACCCCAGGGACAATCTTAAGGTTCAGGGCATTAACGTCCTTCCTGGTGATAAACTTGGCACAGAACCTGAGATGAGACAGCACACTGTGCTTCAGTTTAACAACTTGGATACCAATGATCAATTACCTTTATGTCTTAGGATGGGTTTTCTGGAGAAGCAAAATCAACAAAGCATATTTGCTTTAAAAAAATGAGAGGAAATGGAATGAAATGATAATGGAATTTTTCCATGAATATTTTGAAACACACACAGATGGTTCAAGTGATTGTAGCAACTGGCAAGTCACAAGTTCATGAAGGAGTATTTCTCTTGACACAGGTAGCTTCAGGGACAGATAAATCTAAGATTAGGAAAGACAAAAAGCTACTGGCTCAAGTCCCCAAAATTGGAAGTTACATAATTACCAAGTGGATGAAGGAACCAGATCAAGCAACAACAACCACAGCAAAAAAATCCAGAGGAAAAGCAATATAGTATGGCCTTCATCCAAACATATTGGATGCAGACCATATCATTAAAGGAACTATTTTCCAATTGATTGGCTACTCATAATAGAGCTCATTGAGGAGATGATTTCTGATCTCAGATCAGAAGCAGAGGGACAACTGTATCATTACATACCTGCCAACTTATGGAGAATTATGGCCCAAAGAAGTTAACACACAACCTTTGCCATCATACCTGATAATAAAGAAGGAAATGCTGTATATTGTGGCTTAATAATTTTTTCACCCCAAAATTTGATGTTGTCTCAGCGCTCACCAATTGTCTCTGACTCAGGGAGAAATGAAATGCTGCAGAGTCCTGCATCATCTCCATAACTGGTTTCAGGTTGGATCCGAACATTATTATCCGTAGTCTTTTCCTTGCTTGTTTTTGGAAATAGTGTTTTCCTAGCTTGTGTTCATTGGAAAGCTCTGCTAACACCTACACAGCACCACAGCAGCAAAACTTCCACTGACAGAAGGAGGCTGTGCACAATGTACACTGACTGGGTATTGAATCTGGGTCTCCTCCTAGAGGACAGGAATTCTATCACTGGCTCATCCATGTCTCATTCAAACACCTCATGTCTTTGGGGGCACATTCTACCGGAGTACTTGTGACATGTAGGTTTACTGTGCCAACGTGGCCACTAGGAACATGTGGGATAAATGAGGCCACAATTTGATCGAAAGGCAAAGAGATCAATGGCTCAACAACCCTCGCCTCTCTCTTTCTCTTGCTCTCTGGTGATTCGAACCAGCCTGTGGCTGCTAGTTCTCTGCTTCAACTTGTGAGCTACACTACCTGTGGGACTTCCAATCCTTGGATCATGTCGCTAGAGCTTGAGGTTCTTTTGAGATCTACCTTGTCACAATGCTGGTGAATGCATTGCTTGAGCTTGGGACTGTCGCATGCTGTTGACTTGCTGACTGTTGGTGACCCACGATGCTGATTGCTGCCTGTGGCTGGACTACCTTCATCGCTTTAAGGAAGACTCAGCTTTCTGCTTCCTTGACCTTGGACTGAGCAGCCCTCATGAATTTAAGGACTTATAGTATATTAACTTTTCCATGGAAGTGAATTGACCTGAGTCCTCTGTACTGCTTTGTGGACTGGTTAGCTTTTATGCCCTTTTGTGCTCTATCTCTCCAATCATAAGTGTCCTGGTTCTGTTTCTCCAGACAACCCTGTGTGACACAGTGTGCTGTGTGACTGTATTACATGACAAAGAAGCCTGGCTACAATCAGGCTCTTCTAGAGTAAATATGAGGTCCACTTTTTTATTACTAATATCATGCCAAAATAAAATTTGCTGAAGATAATTCAAAAATAGTTGCATCCATGCATTTTATATGGACTGAGAGAAAACTGCTAGAAACCCAAACCACATTCCCAGGGGACATGGAGCAGGGGATGGCATTGCTTGGCATCAGATCTTGACTATGTGCAGAGAATACCCAAAAGATGTTTCCTTCTGTTCTGTCAACTGTGCAGAATTGAGTCTGTGAAACATAATACATTATGGATAACACTGGAAAAATGGCAATTTTAGCATACATATGTATGTCTATGCAAGCTTGTACATGGACTAAGAGGTAGTCATTAGAAGAGAAAAAGGAGATACAAATGGTTTAAAGTTAGAGAATGTCTGTATCAAGGTTATATCCTTTCACCAAATTTATTTAATCTGTACTTCAAACATATAATCCAAGCTACTGGACTAGATAACTAAAAACAGTGCAACAGTATTCAAAGATGCTATGTCCATTAATCACCTGCTTGGTGCAGATTACATGACTTCACTTGTGGAAAGCCCAAAGGTCTGGAAGCTTTCACGGATGAAAAGAAAAGACAATATACGTCAATATGGATTTCACCTGAAAATAAAACAAACAAAAATCCTCACAATTTGACCAATAAGTAACGAGAGAGAGAGAGAGAGAGAGAGAGAGAGAGAGAGAGAGAGAACTAAAGTATTCAAGGATTTCATTTTACTAGAATCCACAATAACCATGGAAGCCACAGTCAGGGAATCAAGCAACATACTATAAAAGATAGCTTTTTGGTGTTAAAAAGCAAAGATATCACTTTGAAGACTAAGGTGCTCCTGAAACAAGCCATGGTATTTTCAATTGCTTCATAGGCATGTGGAATCTGAATAAAGAGGACCAAAGAAGAATCCATGCTTCCAATTGGTGAAGAACACAAAATATGCCATGGATTGCCAGCAACAGGAACAAGTCAGTGCAATTTCCTGGGTAAAATGGCTGAACAGGCATGCAAGGAAACTTGTAGAAACCCCACAAGAGGGATAGGAGAAGTCAAAGGAGGAGGTGGAATAAGGCACTTAGGGTTGTGAGACCATGAACTATTGAATGCAGAGTGGATTGTCTGAAATATAAACCTCTTGAGAAGGAAAAATAAATGGTTGTCTTGTTGGGGTTACTCTTAATCCCTCTCAATAAAAACTCTTGGAGCAGTCAAAAGATTCTAGCAGCTTGGGTTCCAGACCCACCTAGGAGAAAGACAAACAATTGAGGAATGTGAGAAAGAGAGAGAGAGAGATAGAGAGAGAGAGAAATGAACCCTGGAAAAAGGACAAAAAGAAAGCTGTGGACAGGCTTCCCTGGCAGGATGCCACATAGATACCAACTGCTCTGGCCCCCAGTGGACAGCACAAAGCCCTCTCCCCATCTCTTGCTGCCAAACAATTCCATTCCCCAGCATAATTGTGGGGAGTTTCGAGGGAACTGGGCAGAGAGAATACATGGTTTTCTGAACTCCTGGATTAGGGGGGTTCCCCCCACCCACCCACCCACCCACCCACTCCTACTCTGATTAGTTCACTGCACACCAGCCAGATTAGGGAGACCTAGCCCCAAAGTGAATTGACTCCTTGCTCTAGCTGGACCTCGCAGGGTTTAAAGTATTGAGAGGACCGACCATCTCCAGGGGTAAAATCAAAAAGTCACCCTTGGGGAAACGTATGGCCCAGAAATAGGTGAATGTTACACCTAGGTCCCAGGACTCAAAGTCCTAACACCTGCCTGCTCACAGGTCTATTACCAAATAGTCATTGGTACCCAACACCTACACTTCCCACCACAAGCGATGGTTTTGATGAACTTTCCAATTAATCACTTCTGTCCTTTCAAGGTTCTAGTTTGAGTGACAATTGCTGGGGACCCTTTGGTGACTTGGGAATCAGCCTCAAGGCAAGGGGTTTGACAGAGTCCATTTTTGATTGTTTGTCTCAGCTCCTGTTGGAGGTCAAGGTGGTGTGGAGTTGCCTGGTCTTCCTTGACTTCCCAGGTTCAGCAGCAAATGTGTGCAGATAACTCTGTATTCAGGTCAAACAATAAAAAGCAAACAAACTAATAAAAACACCATGTCTTAGAGGCAGCAGATGGTATCAGCACAGTTAAAGAAACAAAAGTAACTACAGAACAAAAGTATCAAAAGCACAAGTAGCTACATCACACAGAGACATGGGTCTCAAGGAGTTCCTAGAGGAGGATCAGATCCACCTTCTTCCAAGACAGAGATTACAACAGATGGAGCCCAGTTACTGTAAACTACTTAAGGAAAAGTTGGATAGCGAAAGAGAGGAGATTTGTGTCACCATTTAAAAACTAAGATGTGCCTTGAAAGATCATGTTAACAAGGTGAATGAAAATTAGAAATTTTCAAGCAAATATAATTGGCAAAAACCAGAATGATAGAACTTGACAACATTGTGAAAGAAGAAAACAACAAGATACAAATTGTGAATCAGTGATCTTGAAGGTGAGTCTTTCCACAACAAACATGAGATCAGGTAATAAAAATGACCAAAAAACCTGAAGATAACCTAAGAATACTATGGGATATCATCGAAAGGAACAATATACACCTGATAAGTGTTCCAGAGCACAAAGAAGAAATAACAACTATTGAGAAAATAGCTGATAAAATATTATCGGAGAGCTTCCCTAACACCATGTCACAACATAAAATAACCAGGCAGGAAGATATAAAACACCAAACCGAAATGACCCTAAAAGGAGATCACCTCAAGCTGCAATAAACTTTCTATATTAATGGGGAAGGAAAGCATTCTGAACTCTATGTGCAAAGCACAAACAATTGCACACAAAAGCCAAGCAATCAGGATGAATTCACATTTTTTCAGCAAAACCATTCAGACAAGAAGGCAATGGAATGATATATTTTAAATACTGAAAGAAAAACAATTGCCAACCAAGAACCCTATATCCAGCAAAATTAGCCTTCAAATATGAAAGAGAAATATAAACATTTATAGACGAGGGAAAACTAAATGGACTTATAAAAGTATGAAATGACCACTTTTACAAAAAATATTAAAATGAATTCTATAGATGGAAAATCTGTAACAACAGCAGGCATCAACCTAAAAACATTGGAAATTATTATGGAGAAAACTCTCTACTGAAGCAATACTCAATGTAAAATGATGCTACCCATATTAAAATAAGGAATCATAGATGACATTCTGCAATAAAGATTAAAATAAGAGCATAGGGAATGATTTATACAATAGACACTCAAATGGAGAAGATATCGAACTGTTGAAAAATAGCAATAAACTACCTTGAAATTGCAAAGAAAGCCGCCCTCCCCTCAAGAAAAACACTTACAATGAAAAATGGAAATCTCAACAAAACAAACAACATGTAAACCAACAAGCAAGACAAACAATAAAATCAAAACAAAAAAAGCAAAGTGTAAAAAAAAGGTAACCAATAAACACTAGTAACACAACATGAAAAATCATCATGAAAATTAAAACATCAATCTTTAACATTCTGTTTACAAAAACTCACCTTAAGAAAAAAGATAAACACTGACTGAAAATCAAAGGATGTCAAAAGTATTTCAAGCTAAGGGCAATGAAAAGAAAGCTGAAATAGTAAAATTAATTTCAGATAAAGTAAACATCAAAGTTTATGAGAAACTGAGAAATAAAGAAGGGCACTGTAAAATTTTGAAAGCTTTAATTGAACAAGAAACCATAACCACAATCCCTATGCTGTGCTTCAGTACCTCAGTTGTTGAATTCAATTCATTCCAAATGCATGTTTGGAGACCAAAAAGTTCAAACTTCAAGAAACGAATATATTTTTCTCAATAGTAATCATGAAAAACTAAATTCTGAGGCCCCAAATTACACTTATAGATTGATTTGTTCAGGACCTTAAGCCTTTGCGGAGACTTTCACCTTCTCACATATTACTGTTTCCACTGTGCTACTGCAATTGTGTTGCTTCTGATCCATTCAGATTAGCAGTCACTTTCCCACTCTGGTGGTGCAAGGACTATGCGATGGACTGTGATCTGCATGGTAGGCAATTTGTAACCACATGTAGCTGCTCGGGAGAAGGACTGGTCCTTTCTACTCCCATAGATAATTGCAGTCTCAGAAACCCACAGACAAGGCACTGTAAGCCAGCATTGATTCATTGGCAGTGAGTTTGAGCTTTGTCTATTTTTCAGCATCTGATTGTCTGGCTTATTTGTTTGTGGTCAACTATTTCTTATCTCTCACTTCATCAGCCCCTTCCATTAAATCTAAAATGTTAAATTAAAAATGGTGATAACGTCGACTTATCCTTGTTGTATTAAGCAACCAAATCAGACAAGTGGTAACCTGATTCAAATTTCACAATCATGTCTTTCTTTAACTTTAATGTGATATGTCTGCATAGGCATGAAAGAACTAAAAATATGTTTGTTTGCAGATGGCATGATCCTATTTACAGAAGACCTCAAGATTCAATTAAACAATTACTGGAACTAATTGAAAAATTTGCCAGCAAAGCAGACCATAGAATCAACATAGAACTATCAGTTGGATTCTTGTATATTAAGGATGATGATGAAACCAAAAGATATATTAAAAGGATAACACCACTTACAATAACTATACAAAAAATAAAATACTTAGGAAAATCATTTCTCCTAACTATAGAAAAGAGTGATCCAAAATACTCCTTCAAGATATCCAAAGGAACTTACACAAATGGGACAACTTGCCATGTTCCTGGATAGGCAGATTAAATATTGTGAAAATGTCAATATTACCAAAATTACTTTACAAATTCAATGCAATTCCAATCCAAATCCCAATTTCTAAGAAATGGAAAAATGAATTACTAATTTTATGTGGAAAGGAAAGAAACCAAGGGTAAATAAAGCCCTATTAAAAAGTAAAAACCAAATAGGGAGTCTTTCACTCTCAGACCTTAAAACCTCCTATACAGCCACAGCAATCCAAACAGCCTGGTACTGGTACAGTGATAAATATGAAAACCAATGAACTAGTATTGAAAACCCAGAAATATAACCATGTACTGATACACACCGACATTTTTTTAAGACACAAAATCTATTAAATGATGGGGCTGAGCCCCAGTAGTGTAGTGGTTGAGTGCGGGACTGTGGCCCACTGGCTTGGCAGTTCAAATCCAGCAGCAGCTCTCCAGGAGCAAGGCTGGGCCTCCCACTCCCATAAGAGAGCAGTGATGCTCCCCCCCAAAAAATTCCATTAAATGGGCAAAACATAGTCTTTTCAACAAACTATGCTAGAAAAACTGTACCTTCACCTGCAAAAGAATGAAACAAGAACCATACCTCACATCATGTACAAAAATAAATTCAAGATGAATCAAATACCTAAACATAAATAACATCATCATTAAAACCACTAATTAAAAATTAAAGGCAAACTTAAGGATCCTAGTACAAGGGATAAACACACTATCAAACATAATGAAAAATATCCACACCATAGAAAACAAAATAAAAAAATGGGAACTACTAAAAATATGTTTATGCACAAGAAAAGACTTCAACAAAAGAGTCAACAGAGATCCTATCCCTGAGGGAAGACATTCCTTAATAATACATCAGATAAAGACGTAATCTCCAAGATTTATAGAAAACTACATCTTAAAAAGAAAAATTCAAATAATCCAATTAAAAATGGGCACAGGACATGAATAGACAGTTTTCCAAACAGGACATACAGATGACTCACAACAATATGAAGAAATGCTCTCAGTCAGTAGCAATAAGAGAAATAAAAATTAAAGCAATAAATAGACATCACCCTAGGTCAATACTTTTGGCTAAATTCAATAAGATAAAAAATAATAAATGTGGAGAGGATGGTGAGAGATGGGAACACTTTTAGATTGCTGGTGGAACTGTGGAATTGTGCCACCATTATGGATGTCAATGACAGATATCCTTAAACAAATGGAAATCCAAATACCTTATGATCCAGCAATATCTCTTCTGGATATATAGTCAGAATAAATTAAGAATCTAGCAAGACCAGGCATATGTACACCTGTGTTTATTGCAACAATTTCCACAATAGCAAAAATATGGAAACCATCCAAAACCCCAACTATAGAGGAGTGGATAAACAAGTTCTGGTATGTCCATATTATGGGGTTTTACATATCAATAAAAACAATGATAACTCTCTGGAACACGTCAAGACAAAGCTAGAGAACATTATTCGCTCTTAATAAATACAGTCAATCTTTCCAAGATAAGTATTTCATTTCAGCACTCATAAGGAAAAATTCAGAAGAAATGTGGTTTATGCACCAGTGGACAAGATTTTGATGACTAGAAGGAAGCCAGGGGTGGGGAGGGGGTTAAGTAGAAGGTACAGATAAGTTGGAGTGGGGTCTCCAAAATATGGAGGTTTTAACACAAAAAAATAATGACACCAAATTTTAAAACAAAATGAAATGTAAACCTCCTACTCAGTTCATAATTTAAAAAGAGAAGATGAACAAATTTGTGTTGGAAATGGTACCACTAGAATGATTCTGAAGAAGGGAGCATGGCCAGCTTCATTTCATGTGCTTTAGACAGGTCATTAGGAAGAACTAATCACTGGTATAGACTATGCTTGGTGAAGCACAGGGTCAGCAAAAAAAGAGGAAGACCCTCAGTGAGTTGGACAGTGGCTGCAACAATGAGCTTTCTGTAACCATGATTGTGAAGCTAGACCAGGCAGTGTTTCCTTCTGTTGTGTTTGAGATTCTGTGAGTTAGAGCTGACTCTACAGCACCCTACAATAACAACTACAGTTTAGAAACATTAGATGGTCAACAAATGCTAGGGTAACTTTTGTAAATGACAAAGTACTATTCAAAAGTTAGGCATGAATATCAGCACCTGCCTTAGATATGAAGCTGTCAGTCTAATCACGGCTTAGTCAGAACTGAATCAGAAGGAAAACTAGGACACACAGCAGATGGCTTTTCCAAGCATATGGCCTACTCAGACTTGAAAATCAGCCCAGGTCCTGGTCAACTAAATTCCTGGGGTATTTTTCACTTGGGTTGCTATCAAGAATTTTTCTTTTATTCTGTTCTTGTTAAAAGAGTTTCCGTAAAACACAGACTACTCCAAAGAAAGTGTTGGAAATTCAACTCAATAATTTTCTCTTTTCTTAGAGCCATTTTCATTCCTGCTGCCTACATCATATATGAATCTCTAAAATAAATTACAACTTTAATCTGAATGTGACAGATGTCCTCTTTCTTTAACTTTCCTTTAGACATCTAAAAGAATCTGAGTTCTTCAAGAAAACTTGACTTGCTTCCAAATAGGATTGAACCCATTGCCAAGGAAGCATTGCTTCAGAATTGCATGAACCCTGAAGAAATAGCATGAAAGCCACATCTGAGCTCCTCTGGCTACAGAAAGGAAATTCACTCAAAGCTCACTCCCCTTGACTCAATTCTGACCGGCAGTGACCCTGCAGAGCAGGACAGCAATGTCTCTGTGCGTTTCTTTATGGGAATAGGCAGGCTAGTCTTCCTCCTGAGCAGCAACTGGCAGCTTCAAACTACTAACCTCATTGATATCAGCCCCATGCATGACTACAAGGCCACCAGGGCTCTTTCAGAAAGCAGACAGAAAATCCAAATCTATACATGCTCTATGATGACTCCTATGAGACAGTGGTCAGACATGTCTCTGCTCCCCACCCTTCCTCACTTTGTTATTTTTTTGTTTTGTTTTTTGGGCATCACTGCCCTCAGGTGGTGGGAGTAGGAGGTCCAGCCTTTGCTCTGTGGAGCTGGAATTGAACCTCCATCCCAGTGGGCCACAGTCCCACGCACAACCACTACGCCACCGGGACTCAGCCCTCACTTCATTCTGGCACCACCAACCCTTCTTGTGGTGGAGTGAAATGTCTTAATATGGCCAGCCTATCTAGGTCTGTCTATCCCACCAAATGATTAGCAGTGTCTATGCAAATAGTGCTCATGTAACATTAACAGAAGGAACCAGCCAGTTTTATTGCCTCTTGCGTGGCTGTAAGAATGAGCCATCTTGGCAGGAGGAGAGAGAAGTCCTAAGGCTATTGGAAGTGGAACGCACTTAAGATTTGTCTGAAGTGACAAAGACCAAAACTAGAGGCACCAGAAGCCAAGGTAAAGAGACCCTTAGGCCTAACAGAGATGCGGTGCCAAGATTATGCGATTGTAAATCTGAGCAGTGGGGTGACTTCCTGGCCCGTGAAGGCAGAGGCCAAAGGACCACATGGCTGACAGGCTGAGAACCACACAGAGAGGCTTGGTTGCTGACTCGGCACAGGTGTCGCTGTAGACCAAAAATTGTATCCCTAATATGTTTTGATGTCTTGTGGGAACCTGTTAACTGCCCTAATAATCTCCCTTAATTGTTAGTATTGTTTCTGTGTGCTGTGTGGCCATAAGAATGAATTCTTGAACTCAGCATAGAAGTTGAGGTTCACGGTGGAAACACCATTTTTAATCTACTTGAGAAAGTCACTGATGACTGTGGGTATTCAACTTTGAGTATGTGACAGGCAATTTCTTTCTAAATAAATAAAGTGAATCAAACACTAAGAAAACCAATTCACAGTGTTTGCAAAATACTGACCTGGTGAACACTGAACTTTCAAATGGAAATTAGAATTTTGAAATATGTGAATTCATCATTCACTGAGCATAACAGCTGTCCAATATCAAAAGGCTTCTTGGGATATAAAAGTGTTGGAATTGAAAAATATGTTTTTGATGCAATAAAATTGCATAAACATTTGGAACATTATGGATAACTGTGTAAACTAATATTTTACAAATGGCCAACGCATGATGCTAGAAGTGATTTCAAATTCCAAATTGCAATCAATTTCTTTAAAAAATGATGAGTTTTCTGTAGTTTCAAAAAGAATAATAAAAAATAAATTTTAGGCTATATACTACATATGTATAAATATGTAAGGAAATATATATTACAGTATATACTATTTTATGATTAAATGACCTCTTTTTCAGTCACACCTCTGGGGAAGACTGGATTTTCTTCATATACTTCAATCAAAATACCATCTCACAATAGACTGATAAGGAAAAAGATGAGAAGCCAGCTGCTCTATATTAAACCAAATATTTTAAAATCTTCCCCAATGCCATATATTTCATTAAATATATCTTTCCATAAAATATAATGCTAGAATATATTCATTCGGTTTGTTTTTATTATTTTTCAATGAGTTCATAAGAATATTTTTACTGTATCTTAAAATTTCTTTTATGGTTAATTATGATAAGTGCAATTCTTACAAAGGAGACTTTCTGCTGCTGTCAAACTTTATAGCCCCAGAAGCCCACAAGGTCAGTTCTGCTTGCCCCTATATTGTTGCTTGGAGGCAGAACTGACGCAGTGGTGGCAAAGTACTTTTTTGGTGGCTGTTGTTGTGTTTGTATCTCCAAACGGTCTCTGTTAATCCAAAAGATACTGGATAAAAATATTGCATTCTCATTTTCAGGAACCTACAAATGTGCAAGTAATTAAAGTGAGCTGTGGTCAAGCACTTGACTTAAAGGTAAGTGGTTCAAATCCACCTGTAAATTTGTGAGAAAATATCAAGGACTATGTGGCGGTCTGCCATATTGCAGCCTTGGGAAATCTGTGGGGCAGTTCCACTGTCCTTAAGGTCATTTGAGTCCGAGTGGACTTGTCCCCACTGGGATTTCTGCTTGTGTTGGTTTGGAAAATAGTCAAATGCAGTTGGAGCAAGATGTATGACTATGTACGGAAGGAGTGGAGAAGAGCAGTTTGGCCCTGATGGTTCATTTGCAGAATCCTGGCCTCCCATTCTGGAAACCTGGACTTCATTCTTGCAAAGTCATGATCCACCTGTCAGTGGTAACTTTTCAGTTGTGATGATGCTGAACAAGGGTCACCGGAACTTCCAGAGTAAGACAGAATGGGAAGAGAAAACTGGAGATCTACTTTGTAAAACCAATCAATATAAACCTTACAGATTCCAAGGGAATATTGTCCAATCCCAAAGAAATCACCAGAATGGTGTTGAACGAGGCAGTGCTTCCTTGCTCTGTGCTTAGTGTCATCATGAATTTGGGTGACTTGATGGTAGCCAATAACTAATAACAACGGCATTGCCTCTATGAACATGCAGAAGCCTTAAGTATAAATGGCACATCCCTCAATACAATTCAACTTTCTGCCATAGCTAAGACCATTCCATGTCAACTCAAATTCATGCACAGCTGGCATCCACCCACTTTAGAAAGGGGTCTGGCTTCCTCATTTCTCTTGTCTGCCCTTTTATGACTTCCTGAGACCTTGCTTCAACTGCCCATAAGTTAGTGGCTCTGAGCAAGCCAGATTCCCCGGCTTCGGGTAGATATTTCTGAGAAATATTTGGTGTGCTTCTCAGAGATCTTGGTGGATCCAAATTCTCTTTGCCTACAGTGAAACACTTAGTGGCAAATACTTCTCTTGACTTTTCCTTCTTAATTGTTTTATGTTACCATTCCCTCATTCTTGCTTCCTGGAATTACTCATTAAGTAAAATACTTGCACACAAGTCCTTTTCTCAGGCTTTGAGACCACCTAAAATGATAGGCTGACTATGTGCAGGCATGATGCAAGTTATTGAAAATGCAGTGCTGCCTAAAGCAAGGTCACATCAAGGAGTTCAGGCATGCCAGTTTTTGAGTGGCTTGAGAAAGGATTAACAAATTAGATCATTTGCAGAATATCATTCAGCCAAAAGCACATATATAACATCTATATAGCTATTGAAGATAATTATAAAAATATGCTAATTTATCCATTACTAGGAGTTGATGAGTGGTATAAATAACTAGGCACTCCGCTATAAGTCCTAAAATTTGCTTATGACTACTAGTCAAAAACCTTGAAAGACAGAATTGACCATCTGTGTTAGTTAGGATAAACTAGAGAAGCAAATCCATAGACGCACATAAAGATATAAGGGAAAGGTTTATATACAAGAGGAATACAAAATTAAGAAAGCATCCCAGCCAGTCCATTTCAAAGTCATAAGTCTGATATTATCCCATTTGCCCGATATCAGTCTATAAAGTCTCCTTCCAACTCACAGTCACAGGCCAGAAGGTGCAGAGTCCCAGCATTGGCAGGGACCTCCCCATGGCGCCTCACTTCCAGGGCTCAGGGTCCATCAACAGCATCCAGTGGTGGTACAGGCAACTTAGCGCTGGCAGGGATCTCCACATGGCTTCTCCAGCTTAGAGGTCTGGTTCCATCAGGGTAAGGCAGTGTGGCTTCTCCCCTGGCCTCTCCATTTCCTTGGATGCTGCCCTTTTGTCTTGTCTGCAGTTCGTTGTCTCTGAGACTAACTCCCAACAACTTGGAAGATAGCTTCTCATCTCCATCAGAGAAATATTGCGAGATTTCCCAGAAGTCTCAGGAGAAAGCCACGCCCACACGAGGCCACATTGGCTACTCAATGGCTATCTCCAGATTAATAGACTAGACTCCACATCTCAATCCTGAAGTTAACATAAGCACATGACTGCCACACCGTCTGTTTCCAAGAGGCCACCACTTTGAAAAGTCTATGGAGCAATGCTACTCTGCACACATGAGGTAGCAGGAGTAGGATCGACTCCATAGCACAGAGCAAAAACATCTACTACCCACTTAAGAAATACAGCAGTAGCTTTGACAACTCTGGATTGGATAGATGTAGACTTTAAAGGATCATGGTGGCAGTCCCATAACTACCAGATTGGAGAAGGATAAATGAGGACAGAAAGCGCATTGGCACCATTGTCTATAAAGTTTTTCTTGACCTCAAGGTTAAATTCCCCTTTTCCTCTTTTCTTGGATTTCATACTTTTATAATGGCAACCCAAATGACTGACAGCACTCACCTCACTCTGACTTTTTAAAGCCAGCTTATGGAGATTATAATTCTTTCAATGCACAGTTTAAATCCAATGGTTTTACCATAGCCAGTTTTAAAACATTTCCATCACTCAAAAAAGAAATCTTAAGTAATTACTCTTATTCATCTATCTCTTCTCAGCCACAAGAAATCTGCTAACCTGCTTTCTCTTTCTATAGATTTCTCTATTATGAACTTTCATATGAAATATATCATCTAATATGAGGATATTTGTGACTGATTTTTTCACTTAGCATAATCTTAGCAAAGCTGGGTGAATTCTATATGTAAACTCAAGTTATTGTTGTTAAAATCAGTTATGAAATCTTACTAAAAACCCAAGGAAAAGATTTGTAAGTCAAATGCTGCCTTTAAATAGCATCTTTATATATCTGCAATTTTGGCCTTTCTTGAGTAGAAGGTTGTAATCTGTAATTGTGTATTTGGCAAAGATATCTGTGTATTGGTTAAGTATGTGAACTTCCCAGTGAAAACAACACAAGATGCATCTTGAGAATTTTTTTCAGTGGAGGAGTCAGTACTTCTGGGAAATATCCACATTTTAAAGGACTCCCAGAAAGGGAGCATTAGGATGGCAAAACATGTGGACATAATTTTGCTCCAGGAGCAGATGGAGGAACTGATCACCATGACTCTTGGACAAACAAAGGAGAAGAATAGAACTTTTATGAACTGACAGAAGAGACACATCATTTAAAAGAGAATGCTGTGATGCTCTAAACAAGACGAAGGGGAGTCAGTAAGAAATCACAGAGAGACAGAAGGTGCTTAATCATAAAGGGAATATCTAATGTGAGGATTGTTGGCCTGCTGAGGTACTGAGGTCTCAGCCGAAGGGTCACAAGTAACCAGTGTCCTTCTGACATTGTCAGGGATGCCAGCACAGGAGTCTTCTTCTTCTGGAATAAAGCTTCTTTTTTTCAGCTATCTTGTCCAGATAGCAGATTTTCTGATTCTATGTACTGGGATTTAATTCTATGTTTTCACTAAATCATTTTCATTATAAATTAACCTTCCCCTTCCCCCCAAGCTTATCTGCTAATTTTACAAAGTCCTAGTCAGGTAAGCTTAAAAGGCAAGTTTAACATAACAGTCACCTCTTCTCCTTTTCTTCTTTAGAGAGATCTCAGTAGTTGCTATTACCCCTCAATTCTGCCTCTGTAATATCTGGTTTGTTTCTTTGTTTTCATTCTTAATTTAGACCAACAGCCATCACTTTCTTACTGGTCACTCAATCGCTGTTCTTGTTCTTTTCTTCTTTATCTAATTTTCCAAATTGACATACATAGCTACTTTCTTCCCAAGAGCAAACTCTTTGCCATCAAGTCCATTCCAACTTCCACTCCACATAGAACAGAGCAGGGTCCCACGGGGTTTCAAGTACTGTAAGTCTTTACAGAAATAAATCACAGTTTTCTTTCACAAAGCAATTAGCGTATTTCAAATGGCCAACCATGTGCTTAGCAGTTTAAAACTTCACCACTGCAAGTGTTTCTTGATTATTCTATGAACTTCCTTGAAACACTCTAGCAAACTCAAAAGTCCTTGTGGCATAGAGAGATCCCCAAGGTCAGCAGTTGGAAACCACCAGCCAACTTCACCGGAGAAAGATAGGGTTTTCTACTCCCATACCTGTTAGTCTTGGAAACTCAAGTGGGTCCCCTATAAGTGAGCATTAACTCAATGGCAGTGAATATGGTAACAGGACAATATGTTCTAAAAACTTAAAAATAAAGCCACCTTATGACTTCAAACCCAGTGGTCAAAAATTATGAACTTCCTTCTAATGGGTCAGGCACTTAGCATCTTATACTGAGTGCCCTTTTGGGGAAGTGAGAATTCTAGTAATGCCTGAAGTCTTCTTCTAAAATCCTGAATTCTGCGGAGAAGCAGATGTCTTTGTTCTCACACAGAAACTGGAAATACTGCTTAAGAAGGAAGCACAATCAGTTCCTGTTGGGTCAACTCCAGCACATGGTGAGCACGCATGCATCAGAGAGGAGCTGCGCTCCCTCAGGTTCCCAAGGCTGGAGGTCTTTGTGAGGGGAATCTCATCTGTCTCAACTGGGGCAGCTGGTGGGATTGAACCTGTGGCCTCGCAATTCACAGGTCGACACTTAATGCACTGTATGATCAGTGCTCCTAAGAACACCCTTTACTTTTCACCCTTGCACTGTGTTGCGTGGAGTCCTAACCTAAGGGACTAGGTTGATGTGAGATTAATTTTGACACAAAATGGCAAAGCATGGGAAGAGATTTCTGCAGATAAAGATGCAAATGCATTTATTTCCCAACATTGCTTTTCCCACTGTAAGGCCAAGAAATATAAAAAGTTCCACAGAAGGACAAGGGATTTTAAAATTTGAATCTTCCACCATCCTAAGTTTCTGAAGGAGCGCGTGAGGATGGGATGTTTTGAACAGTCACCTGCTCCCCTCGGCGGTTGAGCTCAAGCTTACTGCTGTCCATGTGATTCAGACTTGTCGTGGCCCGAGAGGGCAGAATGGAACTGCTCCTGCGGGCTTCAGAGACTAGAACTCTTTAGGGGAGTAGGAAATTGGCCGTGGTTTCGAAGTGCTCATTTTATGGTTAGCAGCTCCTTGTGTAACCCACTATGCCTTACTTCTATCTACAGAATTGGCAAGTGTTGACTTACATTAAGAGAGAGAGTAGCAATATATGTATATGTGTATATATATATTTACATAAAATATATATATGTTGAGGGAGGGGAAGACAGAGCAAGATATGAAAGATTTAAAGGTAACTGTAACAAAAGTCATTCATCGATAGTTCATTTTGCATGATGTTCTCTTAGAAGAGTGAACTTTTAAGTGTATTTATTATCTAACTTGCTATTTATGGGCTATTGTCAAAACTCCTTTAAATAGCAAGTTAAATAAACTGCCAAACCCTGGTATTTAGAGTGCCCATGTTTCTGGCTACTCACTGACACAAGGTCATCAGTTCGACCCCACCCGGCACCTCCATACCAGAAAGATGAGGCTCTCTGCACCCATGAAAAGATATAGTCTCAGAAACCCACAGGGCCAGATCTTCCCACCCCGCAGGGAGGTTCTGAGTCAGAATGGACTCAATGGCAATGAGTTTGCTTGACTTATTACCTAAATATTTAGTATTTATTGTAAGAAGGATGGTTCCAGAATTGATATTTATTTGTTTTTTGTTTTATATACTTGTCTTGATGCTCTTTAGAAGTGAGGAGTGTCATGGGAAGGAGATAAGTCGGTCAGGGTGCAATGTAGAAATGACTAAACATAAAAGTCTCCTTTAGTTCATAAAAGTCTCCTACTCTCCTTCACCCAACTATCATGATCCCAATTCTACATTACAAATATGGCTAGGTCAGAGGATGTACACTAGCATACATAGGAACTGGAAACACAAGAAGTCCAGGACAGGTGATGCCTTCAGGATCAGTGGTGAGAGTGGCGATACTGGGAGGGTGGAATGAAGGTGGGATAGAAAGGGGGAACAAATTACAAGGAGCTACATATAACCTCCTCCTTGGGGGATGGACAATAGAAATGTGGATGAAGGAAGACATCGGACAGTGTAAGGTATGACAAAATAATAATAAGATAATAATGATTTATAAATTATCAAGGATTCATGAGGGAGAGAGGGGTGGGGAAGGGAAAAAATGAGGCTCTGAGACCAAGGACTCAAGTAGAAAGCAAATATTTTAAGAAAGATGAGGGCAGCAAATATAAAAATGTACTTGGTACAATGGATATATGTATGCATAGTGATGATTTGTATGACCCACCCCCCAATAAAATGATTTTAAAAATACAAAAGATGATATGTGGCATCATTGAGTCAGTACAGTTCATTAAAGTTTCCTATGATTTACAAAAAATGAGAGAGGGATTTATAGACTGGTATTAGACCTACGGGCTAATATTGGACTTAGGGATTTGATCTGAACGTGGCTGGGATGTTTTCTAAGTATGCAATTACTCTTGGATATAAAACTCTGTCTTATATACATATGCGTGTCTCCGGATTTGTTTTTCTCGTCAACGCAGCCTCATACGACACTTGATGAGAGGGGTGGGCACAGTGGCTGACCATAGCAGTGAGCTCCAACGTGACAGGAGTGACGGAGGAGCGGGAGTTGCTTTGTTCTATTGTACAAAGAGCTGCACTGAGTCTGCACCAACTCGAAGGCACGGAACAATGACAAACCAAACTTCATCCCAGTAGGATCACTTTTACCTTGAAGTGTATCTGGATTGAAATATATTCGTCACATCTGTTGTCTTATTTTGATAACTTTCAAATTAGAGCCTAAACATTAATTTTCCTCTTTTGTTGCATAATTAATTCTCAGTAGCAAAGCACGTAGTCACCCAAGTTTTTCTGGCTACATGTTTCTGGGACCTTTTTGTTTATTTATTGCATTGACCGCTAGATGGCACCAGCAGCTAAGCTGGTAAAGGCGAAGGCTCCTTTTTCTTCAAATCTGCAGGGCCAATGCCTGGCGAGGGTTTGTCATTGTCCTGGCGTTGAAGCTTTTATGACCAAGAAAAGCCACTAGCAAGAGAATGGTGCTATCTGAATTTGCTACGTAGGCATATATTTTTAAACAAAACGTTGCCCAGTTTTCGTATAGGTAGGCAGTCTCTATGGCTATCAAATCAAGTCAGATTATCTGTTGGATCTCTAGCTATAATAGGAATCTATGTATGTCATTGAAAGAAATGATATCTACAAATTGCATAAATAATTCAGACCAAAGAGGGGTTTCATGTGTTAAATTTGTCAAATAATTCAGTCTTCACCTTCCTTGTCCCAATTCTATCGATGTCTCTGTCCTATTTGAATTATATCCCTAATCCAGAGGAAAATGACAGTTGGAAAGGAATTGAAATGTGGCAGGCCGCGTCGCATTCAGCCGGCAGCACAATGCGCATGTACTGTGACTCTCCCCTTCACAGGCAATCTTTGGGCACTGTGGGCAAATGGGATCTGATTTATCCAGAGAACTCATATGAGAGCCTTAGGCTAGAATTAATTATTTCTAGAAATCTATATAAGGACAAACCTTTACATATTCATAACTGAATTCTCATTTCCCCAAGAGTTCCTGCAATTTTCATCAAAGACAGTCTGCCTTATCTTGGGAAACTATGACCACAGGTGAGGTTAATCATCCATGCACCATGCCTACCCAGAAATTCCACTTCAGAGGTACTTTCCACTCACCTCCATTTTGTTCCCTCTAATTCAGTTAGTCCGGCGTCCTCTCACTACTGTGCTCTGCCTTTCCTCTTTTGTTTCTGACTTTGCTTGAGCTCTTTCCAACTCCCCACACCTGGATTCTTCATTTCTTCTCTTCTCCAGTGCAATCTGGGCAGTTCCTTCATGAGCCGCCTTCCCCAGGAGATATGTCCAACTTTTCTCACTCTTTATAGTTTTCCGCCATCTTCATTCCTACGGGTTCCATATTAGACTACGCATTTTAGCATAATGGTTAAAAAAATTTCAACCTACTTTTGATAGATACTTCCTCTCTTTGGGTAGTAGTGGTAGTTCACTGGCAGGATTGATGCATTCTAGGTGAGAGACCTTGTTTGGTCCCCACACCGTGTAGCTCAAGGGTAGTCACCACCCCTGTGCCAATGGAAGTTTGTGTGCTCGTCGAAGGCTGAGAATGTTTCAGCAGTGCTTGCAGATTAGAACAAACTAGGAAGAAAGTCCTGGTGATCCACTTCTCAAAATCAGGCAATGAAAAGTGTATGGCTCAAGATGGTCCTATCTGCAACCAACAGAGGGGAGTACAAAGGGCCGGTGGGCATTCCATTCTGCTGCGCACAGGGTTTCCAAGAGCCTGGGCCTATTCAATGGCTGCTAACAGCAACACTGTCGTCATGCATTGTGAAAAAGATTAAAAGCAGAGCATTGAACCAGACAGACCTCTCTTCATCCACACAGGGTTTAGAATCTTTTTTAAAAACTTTAAGAAAAATCATTTTATTGGGGGTTTATACAGTTCTTATCACAATCGATCCATCCATCTATTTTGTCAAGCACATTTGTATACTTGTTGCCCTCATCATTCTCAAAACGCTTACTTTCTACTTGAGTCCTTGGTATCAGCTCCTCATTTTCCCTCTCCCTCTCAGCTCTGTCATGAACCCTTGATAATTTATAAGTTATTTTGTCATATCTTACAGTGTCCAACATATCCTTTCACCCACTTTTCTGTTGTCACTCCTCAGGGAGGAGGCTATATGTACATCCTTCTAATTGGTTTCCCCTTTTTCCTCTATCCTCCTGGTATCCCCACTCTCGGCACTGGTCCTAAAGGGATCATCTGTGCTGGATTCTCGTGTTTCTAGTTCCTGGCTGTACCAGTGTACAGTCAAATTTGTAAGGTAGAATTGGGAGAATAATTGTAGGGGGCTGGGCATTTAGGAACTAGAGGAAAGTTGTATATTTTATCATTGTTACACTACACCCTGACTGCCTCATCTCCCTGTGACCCTTCTGTAAGGGGATGCCCAGTTGCCTACAGAGAAGCCTTGGGTCCCCAATCTACAATCCTCCTCATTCATAATGACTTGATTTTTTATTCTTTGATGCCTGATACCTTATCCCTTTGAAATCTTCTGATTACACAGGCTGGTGTGTTTTGTCCACGTGGGCTTTGTTTTTTCTGAGTTAGATGGCTGCTTGTTTACCTTCAAGCCTTTAAGACCAGGGCTTAGAGTCTAAAGTATAAAATAAACAAAGAAAATCCAAATTTAAACTGACTACCATCAAGTTATTCCAGCTCATAGTTACTGAACAGTATGTCTTCACCCAAGCAGGCATCCTGATCATTCTGCAAAGGAATTGTTGACAGGTTTGAAGCACCAACCATAAGGTTTGTAGCCTGACACATAACCAACAAAACTGCTGGGGCATTAAAGACTGATTTTTCACTGTTAATAGTAGAGACTGTTAAGGTTAATGTCTGGAAGATGGAGAAGGGTTTCTCTAGGAATGAATGCTACAAAGTAGTATCAAAGAAAAATAAGAGAATGTCAAATGACTGGGAATAATGACAGGGAATGGAATGTATAGATGTAAAGATTCAGGGAACAGCTGATAGAAGAAGTAATAGAAAAAATGTTCAGAATAGACATAGCATAGTGGGATAGTTGAGGATGAAGGAGAAGAGAGAATTAGATAATTTGGAGTTTATCCCAAAGATAATAAAGGGTTTTGCAATTGGCATGCTTGTTGTTTTAAAAGAGTCCTCTGTCCTGAAGACTGAGGAATGAGTTGCATGCAAATAATCTTAGAACTAAGAAAACCAATGAGAAAACTGTCACAACAGCCTGTGCAAAAGATGGTGGTGATGTGTGCAATGAAGGCAATGGAGTTACAGAAGAGTGGAAGGATCATAGACACAATGACAAAGGAAAACGGACAGATCACGGCAACTGTTTGAATGTGATAGTGAGAAGAGGGACTCAAAGATGACTTTCAAATTTGACCACGTTAGGCCTGGATGAATAGTTTTATTCACTTAAATAAAGATGTGGCTAGGGAAGTCAGTGTGAAAATGATAAACGGTTCATTCAGTCTTCCGCTTGTTGAGTTGGAAATCCCTGGAAAACATCCACATGAGCATAAAGCAACAGCTACTTGGATCTATTCTCCGTTGAAGCTCAGAGAAAAAGCCTGACATGAGGAGCCTCTCTGGAAGTGTAGAAGTCCTGAAGGCCCAGTAATGCAAACATTTGGTCCCTAACCAAAGGGTCAGAGGTTAAACTCATCAGCTGTTTTGCAGGAGAAAGATGTGGCAGTCTGCTTCTGTAAAGGTGTATGGTGTTGGAAACATCAGTTCTACTCTGTTGCAATGAGGGGGAATCAATTCAAAAGCAGTAGGTTTGGTTTATTGGAAATTGTTACCATACAGGATAGGAGTCCTGGGGGTTAGGAAGTCTAATCCATTCTCATCAAGTTGATTCCATTCTGATTCATAACAACCCATGTGTTAAAGAAGAAAGCTCTTCTACAGGAGAAAGCTCCTTCTTAAGGAGCCCCAATGGTGTAACCCTTTGCATTGGCTGCTAACAGTGAGGTTATCAGTTTTATTAGGTAACTAGAGACCAGGACACAGGGTTGTCCCCCATAAAGGAGATTGAGAAGGAATTAGGTGACCATCATATACCTATGAGAACCCCTTAACTGAGCATGCTCCAGTCCAAGCCTCCAGCCAGGTGGGTGGTACAGCTGACTGGCCCAAACTAGGCCCTGGTGGGCTTAATTCAGCTAATAGGGTCAACCAATATCTTCACCCATGCCTCCCCAGCCAAAGGTTTGTATTACCCTGGAGGCGGGAAGGGGAAGGCCATCCTCTTTTTGCTCTGCTCCAGGTCAGTGGCAGGTCAGGGGGGACTCTCTTCTCACTTTCTCTCCCCCCCACCCACATACCCTCTCCTGCTTTGCTCTCCCCCCCCACTCCATGTACACTCTCTGGCCTCAGTTCACTACAGGACTATTGGCTGCTCCACAAGGCTGCTTATGTCCGGCTGTGAGTTCCCTTGTGATTCCTGTCTGGCATGGTATGCTTCCCTGAAATTGCATATACTCTTTTAAGATGGTAAAACCTGAAACTTGTTCTGTCCTTCATAACAACCCACTTGGGTGACAAGTGGGCTTTGGTATGAATTTTTTCCTGTTCAAAGCCAAGAATCAAGGCACTCCTCCCTCGAGCGACTTCACAGTTTGAAACCACCAGACTGTCCACAGAAGAAAGATGATACTTCCTGCTCCTGGAAGAGTTACAATTTCAGAAACCCACAGGACAGCTGCTCTAGCATGTAGGGTCTTTATAAGTCTGATCTATTTGATTGCAGTCATTTTGCCCTCTTTTGAATAATGGTTTCTTAGAGTCTTCAGGAAAGCAGATGGCCGTACCCTTGTTCCACTGTGTCACTGGTTAGGTTTGAAAAATCACCCTACGATTAGTTGTCAGTGGCAGGCTTCTTAAAACTTCACAAAAAATGTGTATTGATGTTAATTTACAATCCACCCCCACCCCACCCCACCCCCACCCCTGTGGGAAAAAGCTAATCATCTTTATCATTCCAAACAGTATGGGAGGAACACAATTTGAAACATCAGGTCAAGGTCCTATGGAGCATGAGCTTGGAAAGGTAAAGGAAAGGGGGCTCAGCTGATAAAGGAGGTTGGAAGGGAGTAATCGGAGTGATGAGAATCCTCCAGGCTGTGTTATCAAGAGGAACCAGGTAGAAGGTTTTGAAAAGAAAGAATGTCTCAATGATTCCACATGGTTCGATGACATTAAAAAAGAGAGAGAGAGAGAGAGAGTGAATTAGATAAGCACTAAAAAATTGTCCACTTGGTTTTGAACAAATGAGGCTTATTTTTTACTTTAGTCGATGCAATATATGAAGCAGTTGTGGCAGGTTTGTAAGGTAATGAGTATGAACAAATATGTCGAGTCCGAACGTAAGAGAGAGAGAATAAAAGATGAAGACAATGTCAGAGATGCAGGGTTGCTAAAGCTACTTTTGATATATAAAATTCCTAATCAAATCTAAATCTGGTTGAGAAGACGTCAGAAGAGAAGGAGAGATTGAAGATATAGGAGATAAAGGTGACCATTGGACAAGGAATATTCCCAGGACCTGGCATTCAAAAATGCAGAAGGAAGACTGTTTTGTTTTCAGATTTTTTGAGAGAAAGGGCCCTGCTTTTATTAAAAGGAAAAGGAAGAAGAAAACATAAGATGTATAGCAGCAACAGTACAAGATCCTATCCTTGGTAAGTTGAAGAGTCAGGGTTTAAGTTCTGATAGACTAAGTACAAGTTTATACTTTGAACTATGGCTCATTGAACCAGTAAAACACATTGTGGGCTGCAAACTCAGTGAACGTTCGTTACATATGGGATCACATCCTGCTCGAACAGCAACAGGGCGTTGCTCAAAGAGGTACATGTTGGATTCCAAAAAAAGATGTGTTAAAAGCCAGAGCGCGTGCGCGCACACACACACAAAGCCAGGGCCATGTGAAAAGGCTTTGTTTTTCTCAAACTTAAATATAGAAATCAACACTCAAAATCTCACAGAGAGGGAAGCACCAAGAGTCATCTGGATAGAGACTTATGCATTACCATGAAGACTGGGTATTTGTTTCTGGAGGAAACGATCTAAAGTTGATGTGTAGGGAGAAAACTATGCCTATCTGCAGGAGAGTCTCACAATTGCTAATGGACTGACTTTGTATTAGGTAATAGATTTTCAAGGCAGCCTGGTGGATCATAGTGTAAGCACTTGACCGCTACATAAAAGATTGGCAGCAAGTTGCTGCTGTGAAGTGTATAACCTAGACAACATTCTATAAAGACAATGCTCTGCATCTTACTTTGGTATATAGCAATTGAGGTCTTGAAACTCATCAGTGTTTATTTGAGGAACATCTATTGGTTTCTTCCTGTGTGGTGCAGTTGAATCACTTGTAAGGTTATTTCTCTCCATAATCTTCGTAACGCCCATCCGAAAACTGGGTGAAAGCAAATCAATAAGATGTATGGAATTCTAATGACTGATCTCTAAAGACATTGATGACTCCCCATTCCAGTGAGTATTACATGAGCCATCTCACGAGCAGGAACTGGGAATCTCAAAATCTCCCAAGAAAGAAGACCCCAAAACAGAGCACATCATTTGGACACTGAGATTCCTGAGCAAAGAGTTGGCAGAGGTACCAGCAGCGAGAGAAAGAAGACAAGAGAGAGCAGCAGGCTTCCTAACCCAGGGAATGGGTAAACATGGGTGTCTCTTGGGAGAAATCAGGCTTGCAGAAGGAGGTGCTCTTTGGGTATTTTCTTTTTTTTCCCTAACTCTAACCCTAAGCTCTTTGGGGATTTTCATCAGGAAATAAGCTTTGTAACACATGACCAACAGGGCAGAAAACAAAAGGCCACATGACTGAAAGGCTGAGAACCCAAGAGATGGCTGAAAAAAACAGGCAAACATAAAAGCATCGCAGACAAAAGAATGGTACAGTTAATATCTGATAATGTGTTAGCATCCCTACTAAGTGCCTCAAATGAATTGTCCTGTATGTGAGCTCTGTGTGGCTGCGGCAATCCACTGTCCAAGGCAGCAGAGAGGCAGAATGCTGTGGTGGGGACAAGGTGGGGAGCTGATGGTGTCAGAACAGTTGGAAGAGCAGAGGCACATCTGGCCTCTGCATCATAGACGTTTGCCTTGAGCGAAGATGGAGCTAAATTTGACTTCCTCCTACTTATCCACAGGTCAGCTGTGGTTCTCATACCAAGTAATCCCTGTCTAGACCAAAGGAGTGTAGTTTCTAGTTATCAATACCAACCTCTCTGAAAAGAATTACAATAGAAAGTCCTGGATAGGGTGGAAAGAAAATGTCACACAAAACTCAAAAATAAAAAAAGAAACCAGTCTTACTAGAGATCTGGAGACTGGGGTCACAGCAGTCTTAAACTATGGGCGTTATCCTTCAAGTTGAATGGAACTCACCCAGAGCTCACCTTTCAACTAGGTGGGAGGGAGGACTAGAAAGAGAACAGCAATATTAGTGAAGCATGTTCACCTTAGGACAATCAACCATTTTAGATCAAAAGGACAACTTTCATCTAAGGGGGGGAAATTAGGAGGATTAAGAACATTAAAAGTTCATAGTTGAGGCTGAGCCCTGGTGGCATAGTGGTTGAGTGTGGAACTGCGACCCATGGGCTTGGCAATTCAAATCCAGCAGTGGCTCTCCAGGAGCAAGGCTGGGTAGCTCCCACAACCACCAGAGGGCAGTTATAGCAAAAAAAGAAAAGTTCACAGTTGAGGAAACCCTGAGAAGTACTTTCATTGTGTCCCTGGGCTGATCTGAGTCTGACTTGACTGGAGGGTAGACAAAAATAGGCTTCGATTGAGGCTACTAAGAGTATCTCATCCCCAAGCAGAATTTTTCCCCAATGTTATGTATGTAATTTATTTTACAAAACAACTTTATAACCTTTGAAGTATTCTCTATTACTCTTAATACATATGTCAAATCTGTGGTTCTTGGAAACATATTTCAAACTCATCTGTTTGGATGGCTGTGACCACATCTTTCATTTTTCTCTTCACCTCTTCTGTGTTCTCTAACCACTCTCTTTCATGTCCCTCTTCATTCTCAGAAACAAGAAGTCACAGAGTGCAAGTTCACGTGCGTAAGGTACATGGAGCAAGAGAGGCATGCTGGTTTTGCCAAAAACTGGCAAATGAGATGGCTGCAGGTACATTGGAACAGGTACATGGTCATTGTGGCAAAACCAGTCCTCCATCTACCACAACTCAAGTCTTTTATGTTGTACTCTTTCTGCTATCTTTTTATAACCTCTAAATAAAAAGTTTCATTAGCAGTCTGACCTGGTGGGATGAACCCCAAATGCACTATGAGTCAAAAGTTTGTCCATTTGGGAACTTGTGGACATCCAGAATGAGATTTGTCATCAACCAACACTTCACATGTTTTGAAATGAGAAAGCCACTCATATTCTTGAGTTTTTCCCAAAGTACTATCCTTGTAAGCTATGTTCAACATCACAACAGTTTCTGTGATATTTTTCCCGAGGAGACAAAATTGTAAAGCCTCAGGTAATTCTTTTAACCAGTCATCACACACACAAAAAACAAGGTTTGAGAGAAACTGCTTTCAAGGAAATATTCTCTGTGGCTATAAAGAACCTTCCCATGTGATGTCACTGGGTGCACTAACTCAGAGTGAGTTGTTGGGTGCTTGACAAGCTAGAAAAATGCTATTCTGAGATCTCTGCTCCTCTCAGTGCAGTTCCAGTTTGGAGAGGGAATTCCTCCTCATATGAAGTCAGATAGTGTGTATGTGTGGGTGGGTATTTCCTGGCCCAGTTCACTGCTTAGTAAGATATTTTGTTTCTTCTGGAGAAACCTTTAGGCCATCTTATATAGTTCAGGACCATTTCATCCCCTGGTACGAAAACATCCATTATTTTTTATGGAGTAACTGATTCCTCCTTTAATCATCCTATGAGTTTTGCATTGGACTTCCTTTCCAATTCTCAACTTTTAGTTCAGCTCTCTGAAAAAAAGTCATCCAATCATTTATTCACTCATTGCATATATTTTTATTGAGAACCTGCTATATTTCCACCTCAAAACATAAAATGGTGGTCCTGGACAACTAAAATTCTACTCTCGTATCATTTTACAGTGTAGTGAGAGAAGAGAACACTCATTGAATAATCTTTCACATAACCATCAAGTTGTTGTGGGGGAAGTACCATGAAAGAAAAATACATTGTACCCCGAAAGCCTCTGAAAGAGGTGCTGGATTTCATCTGCAGGGGAGGAGTGAAGAAATTACCCTTGAGCTGAACATGTGCTGATAGTTGAATCGATATTAACTGGAGAGAGAGAGGAGAGGAGAAGCAGAGAAGAATATGATGAAGAAGCTGTGCCAGCAAGCAATGCCTAGGACTGAGACAGGTAAGTGAGTAGAGGTGTGTGGTTCAAAGTAAGAGTACACAAGGAGAGGCCAGTCACTTCAAAGTTTTCAGCTCTGTTAAAGTACTGGAGAGTTCTAAGTACAGCAAGGGAAGAACTAGAGATTCGTGATCAATTGTATATTTTTAAACACACACACACACACACACACACACACACCATTGCTGTTGATTGCAATTCCTGGCAACTCAATGCATTATGCAGTAAAATGATCCATCTAGTTATCTTAGCTTGTAATCCTAGAAGAAGCACGTTGTTGGTCTCTCATCTACAGTGCTTCATGGTGAGCTCAAACTGCTAACTAAAACTTAGCTAACTGTTTGTGCATCTCTTTATGAAGGTCACTTTCTCTAATACAGTGGATTGGAAAGGAGACAGAGGTTCCAGCCACAGTCCAGGATAAATGATTCTAGAGCTTGAAAGGGAGCTGGAACGGACAGAAGGGACGAGGTCAATTTGAGAGAGACACTGTAGAATTCGTGGAAGATAAGAAACAGCATAAAGAAAATGGGGTTTGAGTAATGTGATGGTGACTTTAAGATTATGTCTGCAGGAACATATTGGTTTTCCACTCAGAGCCAGAGAGATTATAAAAACCACTGAACTCTGGTGACAGAAGGCATTGATAATGGCATTTTGTCTAATGGAGTTTATAGATAGCCTAACCAAACAGTCTTCCATTGGAGCAGAGAGGCATGCCTGGCAATTTCTATGCAGTATAGATTTGTAGAGTGTAAAGCAGAAAAGAAATAACTGAAGCAATATATTTCCCATTGATGGGTGTTTAAGAGTTTAGGAGGAAAAACTAGTAAAGATTGAGTTTTGGAATATTGTCCATTGACCCAGACCTGTATGCAATTTGTAGTCCAGTTTAGTTACCAGGAGTTGATCAGTCTTTTGTGAACTTGCCTGCAGAGATAGTCAATGTAATATATAAAAGTGAATAACTCAGAAGTAAATAAATTGGAAGATAATGATCTAAACTCAGGGTTATCTGATAGAACTTGCTGCAAAAAGAAAATGGTTTATATCTGCAGTGACCAATACAATATCTACTAGTCACATGTAGAGATAGAGTACTTGAATTGTAACTCATGTGGCTGAGAAACTAAAATTTTAAGTTGTATTTAACCTTAGTTAATTTAAATATGCTCTCAGTGAGAAGCTTCTATAATACAGAGCTCAGGACTAAACCCAATTCCCCGAGACATGATAAAAATAATCCATGTTTCCAGATATTTCTCAAAGTGTTCCTAAAAATAACACCATCCCCTGGTTCAACTGATGTGGCCCTGTTGATGACTTGTGAGTCAATGGCAAAGTCTGCCTACATTAATAAAATAAGGTCAGCGGTCAAGGGGATACAGTTTATCTTCATCTTTACTTTCAATAAAAGAAAAATGAGACTCAGAGATATAGCATGGGTGAAATAGTAAAAATATCTTCAAGACAGTTTTAGTCAAGGACGGTTTATTCTTCCATAGATATGGACCAGGAAGTGCGACTTCTATAACTCTTAGATCAAGAACCAGGGACCAGGGAGTGTAGCTTCCATGACAACTCTTAGATTAAAAACAGGAGTGAGGTTTAAAGGGTTAGAATCCAAGTGCAGTTGTTTGAATCCATGTAATAGAGCCCCATGCTCACCATCACACTGTTTTTTTTTTTTAGACTAATGCTGTGCAGTTTTCATAAAAGTGAATCCTCAGATTCCTTCTGCTGGGCGAACCAACTGCTTGCCATACTATACCCTCTGGTCTTGTGGTCACGCAACAGAAACCCCCTTTATTGTTTGGCACCAAGACATCTAAGAGAGTCGCTGGCACTTTCACCCTGCCAAGATAAAGAAGTGCTCCGGTAATTTCTTTTTGTCTACAACAGGAAGCAAAAAACACTAGTGCTACGGTCGCAGTTCATACATTCCTGGGTTTATTCCAAGCAAAATGTGTTTAAGCATGTGTCTTTCATGAGTGGAGAGCAGTTGACAAGGGTTTTCTCAGAGGTATACTGTTGTTAGTTTCATTAGAGTGCCTTAAAAGTTAACACCTTTTTTGTGTGCCATGAAGAAACAGTAGTTTTGTTGTCGAGGCTAGTATGAAATTGAAAACAAAACTCAAGCCACCCTCTCCCAAAGCCTCACATGAATGCTCCTACCCTTAACAACTTTTAGATGGATCATCCATTTTAATGAAAGCATGGAAAGGTCTGAAAGATGAGGAATGACCATCAAGCTCAGGGAAAGAAAACAAACAAACAAACAAACGTGGCTTAAGGCCAGGAACTGATGGAATCAACCCATTGAATCTTTATTGATGCCGTAGCTCCTGAAGCAGAAATCTCAGATGACTCCACATGTGCAATTTATGTGACTTTCAGGATCTCAGCAGGTGAACAGCTCTGTGCATTTTGTGTTGGGGAAAGACTGGCAAACTCAAGGAACTGATCTTTCTAGCAGACTTCCCAACAAGATTTAAGCTAAGGGAGAGGATTCTATTGAATGAATAGTAACCTGGGAGAAGCCTTGCATTTACCAATCTGAATCAGAGAGCACGATACTGCAAAGGAGATTTCCTGGACCCGCTAAAACCAAAGCCCAGTGGACAGCACAGAAGGTGATGGTGACAGTTTTTTGGTATTCTTAAGCTGTAATTCTTGACAGATGTTCTTGAAGAACACGGGATAATCATGGGGGCTTATGATGAAAACCTTTTAAGAAATGTGACAACTGCACTGGTTAAAAAAAAGGACAGGAAAAATTCACCAGGGAATTTCTTTTTTTTTTTTTAACTTTTAGAACTTTTAAAGAAAACATCACAACAACTCACTTACTCATTCTTCAAAGGACATGAGAGCTGGCCTATGAAAATGTGATTGGAGAGCCTTACCCCATCCACCTCACAGCCTCAATCTTTCTTCTTCAGACTTCTTTTTTCCCCAAAATTCAACAAATATTGAAAAAGAAGATGATTTGAATCTCTGGAAGATGTCAAAAAGAGGGTAGAATTATCCAGGAAGGGTTAAAGAGATGGTACTCCACCTTAATAAGGTATAAAGCTAGATGGAGGAAATATTAATAAGAGCCAGCTTCAACTTTTAGAAAGATTTTTGTTTAGTAATGTGATTTTGCATCAATAATTTTTTTACATTATCAAGCCTTTCTTGCCTCCATTTTCTCCTAGTCCCCTTTTCTAGTTTTATTATTCTTCTTATTAAATACTCTTATTGGGGCCTCTTACATCTCTTATCACAATCCATATAGCTATCCATTGTGTCAAGCACATTTGTACTTGTGTTGCCATCATCATTCTCAGAGCATTCTCTTCCCATTCAAGCCACAGATATCAGCTTTCCATTTAGTCCCCTTCCCTCGCCCACCCACTCTCCCTCATGAAGTTACAGGTTACTACTTTCATATCTCCATCGCTCCTCATCCACTTTTCTGTTGTTTGTCCCCCTGGTAGAGGGTTGTAGGTTGATCCTTATGATGGATTTCCCCTTCTCCTCCCCCCTTCCTGTTATCCTCCTGGTATCTCTGTTCTTATTGTTGGTCCTGAGGGGTTTATGTATCCTGGATTCCCTGTGTTTTGGGCTCTTATCTGTAAGAGTGTCCATGTTCTAGTCTAATTTAATTTGTAAGGTAGAATTTGTAAGGTAACCTTACTGACTCATCTTTCCTCTGTGCCACCTCTTTGAGGGAATGCCCAGTTGTCTAAAGATGGCCAATGTCCATCCCACCCCTCATCTACATTGAATATGACTTTGTTCTGGGCCTTAGATGCCTGATACCTGATCCCGTGGATACCTCATGATCCCACAGTCTGGTGTGCTTCTTCCATGCGGGCTTTGTTGCTTCTTAGCCAGATGGCCGCTTGTTCATCTCCAGGCTTTTCAGACCCAAGATGCTGTACCAACTTTCTTCACCACAGTTGCTTATGTACTCATTTTGTCTTCAGTGATCGGGTTGGGAAGGTAAGCATCACAGAAAGCCGGATTACTAGAACAAAGTGTTCTTGTGTTAAGGGAGTATTTGATTCGAGCCCCAATCGTATGAATACTTTTGAACATACCTTCCCATATTGTCAGTTACTGTAAAATATTCTATTCCAAAGGATATTGGCAAGCCATCCCAAACCTGCGTTTCTTTCACTGGTGAAGGACTATGGATAAGTTTTAGTCTTTGAATAAACTGAAATGTTGGAAATGAATCTCTCAGATGTATTTTTACCTGCAGTCATATAGTTTATATATTGAACTTTATATGCAAAAATAACTGGAGAGAGATTGCTGAAAACACTGCTAGCAATAGATAAAATTATTGTGCCTACATATTTATTCAGCTCATCATTGATATTGGCAATCTATATGTAGAATGCCCACTAAGAAAAGGAGAGTTATTTCAAACCTATAAGGAATCAAAAACTCTGTCTGATAATCAAGGCCTAACAGTCAGGTTTTGAGAGCCAAATACCTTAGCCATCCAGCCAAAGGATGCAAGGGGCAGATTTTTTTGCCCAGCCATGGCTATTTTTTTTAAGAGTTACTCTTTTTCAATAACTCAAAATTTTAATCTCAAGTTAACAGACATCTGAAAATACCAAAAGAAGGAAACCAGCAAGAGCCTATTTATCACTCCCAAGGAGCTACGCTACCCATGTTCCTTCTCCAGATGTTTTTAGATACAGGGAAAGTGACCAGCCCTCTAGGACAAAGTGAGTGGGACCTTGACCAGAAGAAGGGAGACTGATAAAATAATTGGGGGGACTTCATCAACTCTTTAGTTTTAGGAATACCTTTCTGTCTTCAAAAGTTGTGGGTTATTCAAGGCAAATTAAGAACATGAGGAAGAATACTCCGGTGGCTATTAGTACTGATTGCATGTATGCTCAAAAGAAAGCATCACAGACATGTACAGCAAACAAACTGTCATACCTTGGACTGCTAACCCCAAGGTCAGCAGTTCAAAAGCATCAGCCTCTCTAGAAGAAAGAAGAGTAAAGAGCGGCAGTCTCAGGAACCCCCGGAGGCTGATTTACTCTGTCTCATAGGGCCCCCATGAGCTGAAGTCACTTGGTAGCAGTGCGTTTGAGTTTTAAAGTTTGAGGAATAATCTAAAGCCACACACTTTAGTCATGAAACTTCTTACTCCCCTAAGCCTGATAGAGTCGGAATCAACATGATGGCAGTGAGCTTGGTGTTTTTGTTGGAGGCATGATCTGTGTCTATAAAAAACATGTTATTGAACATACAAACAAAGCAATTTAACCTAAAGATCTTTTGAAAAATGTCTTTCATTGTCTTCCCTAAAGTGACGTGGCGGTCATGTGTTTATGTTAATTTCATGATTGAGATGTAGGGGTGGAGTCTAGCCTGTTAATCTAGACATAGCCATTGAGTAGCCAATGGGGCCTCTGTGGGGGCATGGCTTTCTCCTCATACGTCTGGGAAATCTCGTGATATTTTCCTCATGGAGATGAGAAGTTATTTCCCCAGGTGTTGGGAGTTAGTCTAAGAATCGATGAATCATGGACAAAAGAATATGTCAGCATCCAAGGAGCTGAAGGAGCTTGAGCAGAAACCACATAGCCTTACCCTGATGGAACCACACATCGGAAACTGGCGAAGCCACGTGGAGAGTCCTGCCAGTGCTGAGTTACCTCTACCAGCACTGGATGCTGTTGATGGACCCTGAGCCCTAGAAGCAAGGAGCCATGGGGAGACGCCTACCAGTGTCAGGATTTTGCAACCACTGACCTGTGACTTTGTGAGTCGGAAGGAGACGTTATAGACTGGTATTGGGCATATGGTCTAATATCAGACTTATGACTTTGAACTGAACTGGGTTGGGATGCTTTCTCAATGTTTCATTCCTCTTATATATAAACCTTTCTTTATACCTATATGAATGTCTATGGATTTGTGCCTGTATGTAGTCTACCCAGACTAACACAACTGGGAACTCATATTAACATTTGGTTTCATGTCTCCAAATTTTACTGGTCCGGGAAACATAATGAGTGCATTGTTAACGGAGATAGGTACCCTCCAAGAATGCTCATTTCATTAAATTTGCTTAAGCGAGGACACTAGTGATTCAGTGGGAGCATTTTCTCCTTCCATGCATGAGATCTGGGTTCAATTCTCACACTGGGTTCGTGTGCAGCTATTGCCTATCTTTTGGTAGTAGCTTGGGTGTTCAAAGGGTTTGAGCAGAGCTTCCAGACTAAGGTGTGAATTAGCTGACTTCAATGCTGAGCTGTTCTTTGTGAATTTTTGTTTTTAATTTAAACTTATTTTTTGCTCAATGATTCTGAGCCATGAGTATTACCTTTGTTGCTAGAATTAACAGATAGAATATAGGAATCCTTAGTTAAGTTTTATGTTCAGATAATGAATAAATCACTTTTAGTGACGTACCCAATCCACAATAGAGCCTGGATTTTACCACTTTATACTTCTGTTCCGCAGTTTTCTTGGCTCATAATACACATATCATACTATTCAATAGTTCAGTAATACCAAAAAAAGTTGAGAATCATCACCACAATCAATTTGAGAACATTTCCTGCTTTCTTGTACTCACTGGTATTAATGTCCCTCGTCCCCCGTAATGTCCCTGGCCCTGCCCTCAAGAAACCATTAATCTAGTTACTGTCTCTATAGTTTCACATATCCTGAATTCATACACAGAAAAACATGCAAAAAGAAGCAAATGAACTATAACACCTAACAACAATAACAATGGACCAGAGAAAAATGTCAATTTTAAAAAAAAGCACATAGCGGCTGAGCCCTGGTGGTGCAGTGGTTGTGCAATGGACTGCAGCCCACTGGGATGGAGGTTTGATTCCAGCTCCACGGAGCAAAGGCTGGGCCTCCTACTCCCACCACCTGAGGGCAGTGATGCCTCCACCTCCTCCCCCCCCCCCAAAAAAAACCAAGCAAACAAAAAAAAAAAGCACAAAGCATTTAAAACTAGACATGTAATAAAATGGGTCCAAAGGGAGATCAAATAAAAAGGTGTCAAATTTTAGCCTACTATGTCTTCAATGACCCACTCTCCAGTGCCCTCAGAACAATTGCCAGCCTACTCTCTTCCCTGGTCAGTGACCCCAGGGGGCTCTCCTGAGGCTAAATCCAGACACTTAGAAAAAGAAAAAAAAAAACTGAAATAACATCTAAATGGATCAAAAGGGAGGTCAAAAAAGATATTAAATTTTGACCAAACTATATCTACATAAGTTCATTTTTCTATATTAGTTCATTTTTACAATGCTCTTTGTCTGATAAGAAGGCAATTCATATCCTCAGACGATGGTAAGAGGGGAATAACTGGGGCAGCTGAGTCAAATTCCATGCCTGCCCCACCCAGAGCAGGCACAGGCCCAAGGGCTGCAACAGAAGCATTGTAATGCATGGACCTCGTTTTTCTTTTTTGAATTTCAGGCATACATTTCATTAGAGGCATTAAGAAAAAAGACAAAATAAAAAAAACAGGGGATTAACTAGAGGCTTCATCTATGCGGAGACTCTACTAAAGGATGTTGGACTTCTACTATTGTCTATAGATTTTTGCAAACCAGGTTTACACTTCTCATCGCTCCCCACACTCAAAGAGCAATTCAAAGGAATGTGATGTGAATCCTCCTCGGATGGGAAAATGGTCATTGTGATGTGGTGCACATCAGAGAAGGCAGAGTCTTTAGGGAAGAATTAGAAAGATGAAAACCCCACTTTCAGAAGTGTTGAGACCTAGGTGAAGGCTAGGCGAAGAAGCAATAGCCTCACATTTGATTTTTTTTGTTGTTGTTTAATAAAGGTTTCTATGATGCTGTAGCAATACTAAAAGACTTTCCCTTATCTAATAGAGAACATAGAGAACGCAGTTATGAAAACTTCTTTGACAACCACCTCATAAAATAGATACTGGCCTGGAAGACTGAGAACCATAGTCCCAAGGGACAGCTTGGTCAATTGGCATAATGTAGTTGTGTTTGTCCGGGTAGACTAGAGGAACAAATTTCATAGACACACATGTGGATAAAAGGAAAAGGTTTATATATAAGAGAAATAGGACATTAAGAAAGCATCCCAATCCAGTCCAGTACAAAGTCATAAGTCTGATATTAACCCATATGCCTAATAACAGTCTAAAAAGTCTCCTTCCGACTCACGAAGTCACAGGTCAGTGGGTGCAGAATCCCGGCACTGACAGGGATCTCCCCATTGCTCCTCGCTTCCAGGGCTCAGGATCCATCAACAGCATCCAGTGGTGGCAGAAGCAACTCATCGCTGGCAGGGGTCCCGACGTGGCCTCTCCAGCTTCAGAGGTCTGGCTCCATCAGGGAAAAGCCATGTGGCTTCTCCTCTGGCTCCTTCAGCTTCTCAGATGCTGCCATCTTGTCTTATCTGTGATTCATGTCTCTGAGACTAACTCCCAACAACTGGGGAAGATAGCTTCTCATCTTCACAAGATTTCCCAGAAGTCTCAGGAGAAAGCCATGCCCACATACAGGCCTCATTGGCTACTCAATGGCTATCTCTAGATTAACAAGCTAGACTCCACCCCTACATTTCATTCATAAAATTGACATAAACACATGACTGCCACAAACCACTTCTTGTTAATTTATACTTTCACATAACTCTGTAACCATATGTAACCTTCAAATAAATAGTAAAACCATAGCTATACCTAACAGGATGAAACTAAAATGTATACAATTCAACATGTGTCACCATCATTTAAAAATAACATTCTATAAGTGAACAAAACAAAAAATATTCCGTGCCTTACAATTGTAGTTACAAAATATCTATACCTTGATCCTATAATCTATGAATATATATTCCACCACCTATAAGAGTTTGCAAGCCAACCACCTCATGCCTTCATTCCCACATTTTGGGTATCTAATTTCTATATTGCCCACTTACACCAATCCAGTACTCTGAGGAAACAATCATATCTTTCAACATGAAGAATCTTCATTCCAGTTGGAAACTCGTGAAGTGTGCATCCATTAGCAAAGTCAAATCAGGACATGCCATGCGTAAAGTCAGCAACAATATGCACCAGTTCACAGACTTAAATCACTTCTCTTCCTCTGCTCGGGTTCTGGTCAACTCAATGTGGGTTTTTCCATTTAGCCTCACCAGGGCAGCCATTGGTCACCTTCTCTTTAGACCAAAGTCTCATCACAAATTCTCAGCATGCCTAGCTCTTGCATGCTAGGTCATGAACTTCAGACTAGTCAACCCGCTCTCATCTCCTCTATTTCCTGTGAACCAAGTCATGAGTGTCAGTGGCCAAATTCAACCTGCCTCTTTATTGTTGCAGTTCTCCTACTTCTACTCAAAGAGTAGTCTGGGTGGTCACTTAACAAGCATTTCAGCCTGCCACAGGCTTCCTTTAGTATTAAGTCCCAGAGAGAAGTTATCTTCATGGTTCCAGATTCCTTCACTTCTGAAAATAATCACTAGTCAGGATTTTCCAAGGAAACAGACTCTATCCTTCTTTATTGATCAACCTGACCTTCTCTTAGAATACAAGTACCCTGAGTACACCAAAAGACTGGGTGGGGCTACTTTCTTTAGAGAAGTCTTTCTAGGTGTGGCCTAAATCCATCTAAGGACAACGTGGGGTCAATCTCTTCAGAGACGTCTTTGAAGCTGAGTCCTAAACCCTCTAGAGGTCAATGCTTGGCTTGAGGTAACTGGATGTACAAACTCTTTTCATACTTCCCAATAAACATTTCTATACATCCTTACATTTGCAATAATAGGCATAAGAAATCAGTACAAACAGCATAGTCAGAAATCAAACTTAATTCTTAAAACAGTCAAGGTCAATACTTACTAAGCTTATCTATATCCTTATCTAAACTACTGTTTACATGAAAACATGGAATTAAGTCTCTGAAGGCATCAAAACAGATTCATGCTTTGGGTCAGGCATTCTGACCTTCTTAACAATTGTCCCCGAACAGAACCGGCTCTGAGACACTCAAATGGTGGCCTCCACCCCTGAGCTCAAGATATACATTAACAGTATCCATTCTATATAGGAACAACCAAAGACAGCATCCAAACAAAATAATCAAAACTTCAATCTCTCATACTGCTTCCAGAAAATAACAGTAAACTGCAAGGACATATCTGACTTCTGGTTAGCCAAAGAAGTAACAGTACCACGAGGCACAAGTCAAACAATCTTCTACTTTCCATCTTATTATTTGTTCCTCTAGCACCCCACTCCTAAGGTACCATAGTGTGTTAGTCTGGGTAGACTAGAGGAACAAATTTCATAGACACACGTATGGATATAAGGAAAAAGTTTATATATAAGAATAGGACATTAAGAAAGCATCCCAATCCAGTCCAGTACAAAGTCATAAGTCCAATATTAACCCATATGCTCAATATCAGTCTAAAAAGTCTCCTTATGACTCACGAAGTCACAGGTCAGTGGGTGCAGTATCCCGGCAATGACAGGGGTCTTCCATTGCTCCTTGTTTCCAGGGCTCAGGATCCATCAACAGCATCCAGTGGTGGCAGGAGCAACTCATCGATGGCAGGGGTCCCGACGTGGCCTCTTCAGCCTCAGAGATCTGGCAAAGCCGTGTGGCTTCTCCTCTGGCTCCGTTAGCTTCTCGGATGCTGCCATCTTGTCTTATCTGTGATTAATCATCTCTGAGACTAACTCCCAACAACTGGGGAAGATAGCTTCTCATCTTCACGACCTGAGAAGAACAGAAGATGTTCCCTGTCTATCACAACCAAGTGTTCTGACGTGGGACATTCCTCACTGCCATTGAGTTGCTTGTGATTGACAGTGACCCTACAGGACAGGTAGTACTGGCCATGCGTACTTCCAAGACTGTAACTCTTAAGGAGAGTAGGAAGTTTTCTCTTTCTTCTGCCTAATAAACTCATTGCTATCAAGTTGATGGAATCTTATGGAGACGCTTTGCAACAGGGTAGAACTGCGCCTGGGGGTTTCTGAGACTGTACCATTTTAGGGAGTGGAAAGTCTCATCCTTCTTCCAGAGTGGCCAGTGGTTTTGAACTGAACCACTATGGCACCAGGGCTCCTGCTCAGGGACATACTCCAAACTGCAAACTCAAAGCTGGCTCAGAGTGACACTGAGTTTCCAAGACTGTAAATGTTAGGGGAGTAGAAAACCCCTTCTTTCTCCAGAAGACTGGCTGGTGATTTTGAACCACTGATCCTGTGGGTCACAGGCCAACAGTGAATCACTACAGCACCACAGCTGCTTAGGATGGAACAAAAATGTAGAGCAAAGTCCCAATTCTCCTCCTCATCATCTTGTCTTCTTTCTCTGCCACCTTTTCCTTCTCTTCCTCATCCTCTTCCTTCCCCCCTCCTTCTTTTTTTGGGAGGGCATCACTGCACTCTGGTCGAAGTTGGAAACCCAGCCTTGCTCCTAGAGAGTTGCTGCTGGATTTGAACCGCCAAGCCCGTGGGCCACTGTCCCATCCTCAACCCCTACGCCACCGGGACTCAGCCCTCCTCCTTCTTTTTAAAGACCAGATTTACTGGACTGGTATTCACTGGAAAAACACACTTCTCTTCCAAATAATTGAATGACATATGAAATAAATACTTGCACCTTACAATGAATTATAAGAAGTCAAAGTTGTAACATTTCCCCAAAAGCAATGAGCAGACAGCAAAGGTGACCAGGAATGCTGGAGAAATGGAAATGGAGAAGTTCAAGTGGACATAGGGATAGGGTTGATACATGGGCGATAGCAACCAATGTCACCGAATAACTTGTGTGAATTGTTGAATGGGAAAGTAATTTGCCGTGTAAACTTTCACCTAAACACAAGAAAATATTCAAATAAACAGGAAGAATGTAATGGAGATATGCCTTAAAATGTTTCAGAAACTTTGTTTTCTGTATTAGTCCAGGTAGACTAGAGAAACAAATTCATAGACATTAATATGGATATAAGGGAAATGTTTATATGCAAGAAGAATGGAACATTGAGAAAGCATTCCAACCCAGTCCAGTCCAAGATCATAAGTCAGATATTAGCACAAATGTCTGATACCAATCTATAAATTTTCCTTCCAACTCATGAAGCACATGCAATGATACCAGGACAAGCACGGGCCAGTGGATGCAGAGTCTTGTGTGTCCAGTGGCAGTAGGCACTGACAGGAGTCTCCCTATGACGCCTTACTTTCAGGGCTCACATTCCATCAGCAGTATTCATTGGTGGTAGAAGCATCTCAGCACTGGTAGGGGTCTCCCCGTAGCCTCCCAAGCATCTTATCACTGGCAGAATACTCCATCTGGCTTCTCTGGCCCCAGAGGTTTGAATTCATCAGGGTAAGCCCACATGGCTTCTCCTCCGGCTCCTCCAGTCTCCAGGAATCAGGATCAATCGGCATGCTGTCATGTTAGTGGTTCGTCTCCAAGGAACTGCATCTCTGGTTTCTCATCTCCACTGGGGAAGTATTGCGAGACTTCCCAGAATTCTCAGAAGAAAGCCATGCCCACACAGCGGTCTCATTGGCTATCTCCAGACTGACAGGCTAGACTCCACCCCACACTCCCAATCATGAAATTGACATCAAGTACATGACCGCCACATTGTCCAACTAAAGCATATACTTGACCAAACAATTAGCAAATAGAGATATTTCCAAGCATACACTACATGAAAAACAAACTATTTCAGACAGAAAGGAGAACATTCATGCTCTACTATACAGAAAGAAAAAGTAGATAATAGATTCAGAATGCAGGTTAATGAAGGCACAATTCAGTAGGGGGGAAAAAACAGAAAAACAAGAGAATGGTAAAGGACCACAGGTGCACACTAGACAGAGAATCCGAGGGAATCTGGAAGAGTGTGATGACTGAAATCATGAGGTACCACAGCACTCTCTTCTAGCCTGAGGACAGAAGGGCACAGTCAATCATAGTCAACTTCTTTCTATATTGGGCCTGCTTTGGCCAAGTGTGTAAGCATTTTGTTTTCTTTGCTACCTGCTTTGAGTCTTACTTACTGCATGCTGATTTCAGCCCTAAGGATGCTGTGAATTCGTGTTCTTCTAAGAGATACACTCTCCTGAGCTTGAAACATGAAACTATAGATCAGTTTGTTTTCCCTGTCCAGATTCCTTCCTGATCTCCAAAACTTGAACCCTGCTAGGTGTTTATCTCTCTCTCTCTCTCTCTCTCTCTCTCTCTCTCTCTCTCTCTCCCTCTCTCTCTCTCTCTCCCTCTCTCTCTCCCTCTCTCTCTTCCTCTCCCTCCTCCCGCCATCGTCCCTCCAGCTCTCTATCTCTCTACCACTGAGTCTATTCTGACTCACATCCATTCTGTGGCACAGAGTAGAACTGCCCTTGTGGGTTTGGGGGATTGTGAATCCATGTGTGAGTGGAAAGCCTCCTCTTC
This sequence comes from Nesogale talazaci, assembly GCA_004026705.1. Lineage (NCBI taxonomy): Eukaryota > Metazoa > Chordata > Mammalia > Afrosoricida > Tenrecidae > Nesogale > Nesogale talazaci. Next base: position 52,328 of record PVJH01006511.1, on the reverse strand, counting down.
TAAGCAGCAGATGGTGGGTTCAAACTGCTCACATTGTGGTTAGCAGTCAAACACATAGCTGTAGCTCACTCTGTCCCCCTGGGTCCGCACTTGCCAGGACTCTCACATGGCCTTCCACACTGGTTTCTCTGGAAGGGGGTTTTATAAATGGTCAGCATCAGAAATGAGACTCAGGTATTCCAAATAGCTGTTTCTCGCCAGGATGTTGTCTCTTTTACCTGAGTCACTCTGACTTGTGTCTACACAGTGGGTTTGGGGGGTCCTAGTCAGTTTCTGTAAAATAAATGTCATGCTTGATATTATGCTACAAGTACATAAATACATAGATAAAAGGATGATTTATAGGAAAGTCAACATGGGTAGCTGCCTTTGAAAGGGAGGAAAAAGAACAGAACCAAATTTGGTTTACAGAAGATTTCTAAGGTACTGGTGATCTCGTCTAAACGTCTGTGATGTGGATGATAGAGACATAGTAGTTTGTATTGATGGTTCCTTAAATTATACAGCTACGTTCTTTTGAATATATGATAAATCTCAACATTTAGATCATAGTCAAAAGCCTAGGTGGTGCAGTGGCTAGGCATTGGGCTGCTCTCCCCATGGTTGGCAGTTCGAAACGACAGGAGAAAGGCTGGGCTTTCTATTCAGGAACAGTAACAGTCCTGGAAACCCACAGGGACTGCGACGCACCAGCATTGCCTTGAAGGCAGTGAGAGAGTGTATGTTATGACACGTGTACTATGTATTCAGAGAAAAGTAAAAATATTCCTCTCTGGACCCCATCACTCCAGATACCCTCTGGACATATAGAGATGTTGAAGCCTTGACTGGCAAGATCTCTACAATTCAGGTTTCAGGTATTTTATTCTCAAAGGCATTGATTTACTAGATTTCGGGAGTGCTAGAAAACTGGAGTTTGATGCTAGACAGTTCTTTTCAGAGGCTGTCAGATATTTTGCAATTATAAATAAACAACATAGTCATTTTATTTGAATTGAGCTAGCTCCTTTATGATTCAAATCATGGAATCTCTATCTGTAACGTTTTTCTCCAGAAGTCCTTTATTGACAGGTCAGACCTAGAAACACGGCAGCCTCTCTCCCCCAGGCAGTGAGAATGGAGAGAGAAGCCACTGCAAAGCCTTTGGAGTCCCTCGATTAAACTGGAGACGTGTGAAATAGGAGAAACACAGGAGACGTTATTAAATGATTAGGTGGAATATTGAAGGGCTCGTGTAGCCTGGAGAATTGTGAGAAAATGGAGTTCCACATCCCTGTTGAGAAAATCAGGATTTATTGGTCTGGTTGCTGGCTCATTCAAATTCTGTGCTTGTTAAATTTAGAAAATATTTCTCATAGGATTTCAAGAATATTCCAAGGCTAGAGACTATAAATATTCCCCAAATTTCTATTTTGATTAAAAGGCTTTCCCATCCTATCCTAAGAAATATGCCCATCATGAGAGAAGTATCTAATAGTGTGTTGTCTCAAGTTGCTCTTCTGGGGCATGGAGAGCCGTGTGATATGGGTACTGGACACTCTAAGGGAAGCCTTCCTTGTTTAGAAAGGCATTGTTATGAAGATGATGTGCGATAAAGTTATTTGAAAGTGATCTCACGTCCTTCAGAAAATTTCTTTAATTATAACTCATCAGGAAGGTGGACACATGCTCTAATAAGTGAAAACTATAAAATGTCTCAGAAATCTTGGACGTTAGAAGCCTTCACTTTCTGCTGACTTATCAGACCGTCCAAGAGTGTAAAATTCCTACTTGCTTCTTCTCTTTATTTTTTTTCAAAAAAAGAAGCAAACAAAAGCATCCTCAGGTAGACTGAAACCAAAGTCTTATTTTAAAAAGAAATAAATAAAAACAAAAGGTAGAATAGAAGTATAGAGCTAACTATCTTGCCCCAAAAGATACTGTCATTGATCAGAATAAAATTAGGCTACTGCTATTTTTTTAAGTAGAGAAGAGTGCTTTTGACTTTCTATATGATTTGATTTCATGCTTCTTTGAGTGAGATCCTCCCCAAATGTTAGTTTCCCATGTGTCAGCATCTTAGAGCAAGAGATATGACCATCTCAACAATTGTGTACAACTTTATTACACTATGGTAAAGGTCACTTTCTGAACCCAAATGTAAAAATTCAGCTTCTGGCTGAATATATTCAGATATAAAAGGAATTGGACTTGTTACAAGATTTATTCTAAAACAACAACAACAACAAAACAAACAAAGAAAAAGATATTCTAAAGTAACTGAACATGTTTTTCCCTTTGATATATTGTGCCTATTATGTAAATTTGAAAACCTTTGATTTTCTCTTCAGCTGCTAGTCTTCCAATAGAATTCTGTTACTAATCATGTTTTTTAACTTTAAAAAATGTTTACTTGTGCCACCTAAAAGGCTACAAAAGTTTAATACATTGGACACCGCCAGGACTTCCAAGGATCTAAATTATAAAATTATGGCCCATAAAGCATGGGATTATACTCCCTTCCTTCCTTTCCTCAGGAGGACACCCATTTCCGGATCTTCTTTCTGCTATTTTTAATAGTTTTATTTATACCGGTACTATATATCTGCAAGTGCATAGACAACAGACTTGCAAGGTTTCACGGTTACAAAAGCTCTGTGTGCCCTTTTGCAATTTGCCTTTGCACAGACCCTCACCTTCTTGAAATACATATGCGTGTACATGTTGCATGGATATTTCTCCCCGCTTTGGCCGATGGGCAGTCAGCAGTATTTTTCCTAGCACGTGTCGCCTGTGAACAACCTCATACATATTTCTTGGTGTGCGCATTGTAGACTCAATCACATACAGAATCAAGCTGGTGAGCCACAGAGCATACACATTCTCCACTCTTAGAAACTGCCAACTTATTGTCCGCAGTGGTTGCTGCAACCTTGAAGCAGTGGATTAAAAGGTTCTGCTTTCTCAACCTCCCTGACAGTATTTTGACTTTCAAACTTTCTAAATCACACCGTACTGATGTGCCAGAGACGGGATCTCATTGTGCATGAAATGAGTTATTTAAATGTGAGAATGTGCAAGAGTTGGTCACTTCTCCCCGGATATTTCTAATTCAGCACACAGTCTCTAGCCATGAGTTACCAATATTTATTTGATTCAGCTAATGACTGATTCCTAGGGGAACCGAAAAGAATAAGGTAACATCCCTATCATTTAGTCAACTGGGTCTATAAATTTTAAGTCCCTAATTTCAAGCCATGGGAAGAGGGGCAGGAAGTAGATTATAGGGGCTCCCCAGAAGCACTCTAGGTTGTCTGGCAGTGTGTATTGGAGAGATCCAGGATGCTGTTGCTCTTCCTCTCCTCCTGACTTAGGTAAGTCACCCATTTATTTCTAGTACCTACCAACCTTATGTTACTTTTAGTGTGGTGCTTTGTGTGTGACAATAATGCTGGAAACTTATATCACTGGTATTTCAAAGACCAAGAGGGCTACCCGGAGTGGACCTGTCTCAGTGAAGTCTCTATATTTAGACAGACTAGGAAGAAACATTTGGTGACTTGTTTCCAAATGCTAGTCAATGAAAACCCCATGGATGGCGATAAAATATTATCTGCTACCATGCTGGAAGATGAGCCCTCGTGGCTTAGAACCCATGTAAAGAGCAGACTGGCTGAAGCAAGGGACTGGAGCAAATGCACAAACCTGAACTTGGCTCAGGACGGGCAATGGTTCATGTGGCTCCTTGAATCAGAATCAACTCCAGGAAATGTGTCTATTCTTGGTACAAGCTAGAGGGATACAGACATGCACTGCAGCATCAAATCAGATCTTACCACTGAGAGACTGAGAAGCTGGACATCAACAATTTTTTTTTTGTAAATTGCTGCCACGAGGGCAACTTTAAACATTTTTCTAAAGCGTGGCTTTTATTTTAAATGAGATAATATATGCAGAAATGCCATTTAACTCATTGGATCATTCATTAATCAACAAAATGGTAGAATATATATATGTGTATATTTATGGGTTTCTAAAAGTTTGTGGGAAAATTACAGTCTTTTCATTCAATTTTCCCACAAACTTTTGGAATTCTGCTCATAAAGTATTATCAATAGTGATCCTAATCTTAGGAAAGAGACATGCAGGTTAATAATTTTGATACTACAAATCTTGACAGAGAAGATACATAATATGTAAATTACTCTGAGCTAGGAAAAGAAATGGAGAAGTAAATTCCTAGTGATTCAAAAGGCAATTTTAGTCCAGGTGCTAATGAAAGGTAATGAGAAGCAAAGAAAGAACAGAGCCATGTTTGCCTGTAGATTTACTATTTTTCTCTATGTGCCTGAGTAAATCCTAGCCCCACTAGTTACTACTAGCTGTGTGACCCTGGGCAAATTCTAAATCCTCTTTAAGCTTCAGAGTTGTAAGCAGTGAAATTAAAATGGGAAAATTTTGCAGCTCTATGGCTGTATTTCCACCTGGATAATCTAGACACAAATATCACATATAAAATCAAGGGTTTCAGTCACCATCAAACGCCATGATTTTCAGTAACTACTTCAGATTTTGGCTTCTGCTGCATATTGGTATCAAATCTCAAGTCACATTAAATTTTTAATTGTGCTCCTTTTATAGGATGATTAAGCATTTGTCAGCTGTGCCGCATAGATGCTTTAATCTCTATCTTCTTCTGAGACTTTTATGACTGGTTCTACCTCTGGAAATAGCATTTTCTCTATTTCCCTTTAGATATTATTTAAGTGTTGTATCTAACTGTTCTAAAATCTTAATGTCTTCACACTGCCTTCTTTTGTTTTGAATGCAATTATTGGGGACAAGGGAGAGATAAATATAGTTTCCTTTATGCAAGGAGCAAGGGAAGAACTGACTGTGGCTATTGTTAGCATTGGGTTAGGTGAAGTCTTACCTGTGTCTTTATCAGACTCAGCACAAACTGGCACATTAAGGATAGCTTGTGACAGAACTCTGCCATCTTTCCTTGTCCTCCACACTATCTCTCTTTTCAGAAGAGGGCCTCATATCACTGTATCATTGAGTGAGAAAGGAGCTGTGTTGGGGCTCATCTCAACACAGGTCTTCAAACCTATCAGCAACTCATGGTCAAAAAATAAGACTGTGTTCTGGGAGAGATCTACAGTCTCAGAGACCACACATAGACTTGCGGTGGGTCCGAGTGGACTGACTGGCCATGGTTTGGGTTTAGTTGAATGTTGGGAGAGTGGAAAGAAATGAAGGAGAATTTGTGAATTCTCTCAATTGTGAAAAAGAAAGGAAAGGGTATTAAGGTGTTAAGGTGTGAGGAAAGGAGGAGAAAGAGTAAAAGTGAAGCAAAAAATACTTATTTATTTAAAATTTGCTAAATGGATGACTGTTCACTTGCTTCATATGCTTGTGAAAGTTGAACAATAAGAGAGTCCAAAGAAAACTTGAGGCATTTCCACTATGGGATTGGCAAAGAATGTGAAGGTACGAGGGACCACCACAAGAAGAAAGTGACCTGTCTTGGAAGAAGTACAGTCAGAAAGCTCTGTAGAAGCAAGGATATCAAGACTTCGTCTCACATACTTTGGATGTGTTATCAGGTGAGACCAATTCCTGAAGAAGGAAATCATGCTTAGTCAAGTGGAGGGAGCTAGCATAGGCACTTGGAGATATTATTTAAGTATAGTCTCAGAATCCAGTGTACTATCTCTGAATGGGTAGTTCTGAATATAAGTCGACCAGTTGTCTGGGAAGTAGGATGACAAGACATGGATAGCTAGAGAAGAAAGAAAGAAGGCATTCCAAATAGACAAAGAAATATACTGCTCATAAGATCACTTAATGCCTTACAGGGGTCAATTTGGAATTACCTGCTATGGTTGCTGTGCATTATAATTTACCTTTGAACTATACCAAATCTCAGAAAGAAGATCATTCTTTTTATTTTTCTTTCCTAAAAATGACTTTAGGGTGGTGAATACAGTGTATATATTTTTCTCTTGGTTGTTTATGAACAAAGCTCACTCTGATGGGAAGACTAATGAGTCCTGGAACAAAAAGAGGTGGGTATTCTGTGAGCCAGGTAAGTGCTAGACTGTCAACTCTAAACAAAAGAAGATGACTTTTGTAGTACCCAGGTGCTTTGCTACTGCTTGATGACTCCAGAAAAAAAATTAAATGGGGATTCTCAGTGCTTACTTCCTGAATCTTCTGGACTCTCCTTTCACTCTGTTTCAATTTTCTCTAACCCAAAACTGATCCTTAAAAAGGCCGTGTATTTGAAAAACTACATTTGTGGGTAAGAGTATTTTCTGCCATTCGTTAATATTCCTCCAGTAAAGATGCAGAAAATCTGTAACATGCAATTATCCTCTAGCATTTTTATTATGATTTTTGGGAAATTTCATAGAGAGATGGCTTTCTATGTCAAAGACAAATGCTCTATGCCTCACAGATGGAGAAGTTAACATATAGGGTCAGTTGGGGACCGTCCAGTTGGTTTATTCTTTGCAGAGGAAAGCTTGGAGAGTGTTTGGAGTAACAGCCAGTGAAAGGCTTCTAGCTGTCATGGTACTTCTTAGAAGAAGTGTGTTTTGCATTACAACATATGAAATCCAGCTTCAATTCTGCCACTCTCTGAACCTTAGGCTTCTCCCCTTGATCTTCTGTGTTAGACAGAGTTCTCTATAGAAGCAAAACCAGGACACCAATAATTCTCTCTCTATATTTATATATAGAGAAAGATGACTAACATAACAAATAAACAGGGACCTAATCTATAAAGCAGTACAAATGGCTCAGTGCAACTCATTTGTGTAAGAGAGCTAATACATAAGCAATCCTTCAAATCTTGAGGGCCACTGAGTAGTCTTCTGTAGAGCAATTCAGGCTATCAGGCCACAAGCAGCAAGCAGCAAGTCAGGTCACCAACAGTGAGTGAGGGTCCAACAGTCCCTAGCTCAAAAGATGTATATTCCAGGAGCGTGGTGAAGCAGGGTTCGAAAGAACTTCAACTCACAGTGAGACAGTTCACGGATTAGGTGTTCCACAGATTGTGTAGCTTGACACAAGACAAACAAGGCAGCTGGCTGGTCTGAAGATCCAAGAACAAGAGAGAGAAAGGCAAGGCTCACCCAGCCATTTATATCTCTGCCCTTCAATTGATCTCAAGTGTTCCTTGGCCATATTGTCACAACAAACTACCTATCTTCTTTGGTCACGTAGGCACAAAAAAACCTACCTATCACACCTTCTTACCTCCCCACTTCTGAGCTACCATCTCCAAAATTGCCAGTTGGAGAGTACCTACTTGCAGAATAATTGTTAAACTTGTAAATCACATGTGTGAAAACAATTCAGTGCTAGCTCAATAAAACTTAATGTTACAACTGCTCACTAAGTATCTCTTTTATTTTTACTTTTTGTATGTATGACCACTGTAATAATAGTATTAGACTATTTTGTGCATTAAGAATGTTAGGCAATAACATATGCCAATGTGTGAGACAGGAGTAAAACTGGCTATAATGGTAAAAATTATAGGTGAAACTGACTGGACCATGACTCTGAGTGAGTTGTAAGCATATAATGGTGTAATATAGCATGTTTTACAATGAATTCTTCATTTTGAGATCTGAGAAGTCAACCTCCATGTAGACATAACCATTCAGTCTTTGTAATATAAGCAGGTCTAGAAGTCAGCACTTCAGCCATTGTAATATTTCTACCATCTTTAGCCTCTCTGCTGGACATGTTGCTGAGTCAGAGCAGAGTATTAAATAGCTAATTAATTTCACTTATTTTAAAATTATACTTGCTAGAGAACACTATAGATTGTTGCATTGTATCTTTATTAATTGGTCTGCAAAAATATAGTGGTTAGTACTAAGATGTTCGCTAAGAAATGTCACTGGCCCTTGATCCCAGGAGTTCCCATTAAAATCTCTGTTGTTTTCTGCAGCTAACCGTGGCTCAAGAGTTTTGGCATCCATCAAACAAAAAGTTTGCTCAGTTTTAATTTTTCTATCAGAATTGTGTGAGCTGACCCAACTGAGCAATCTATGGTTCTTCGTTTCCGGAGCTAACACTCGGTACTTCTCAATAGGGGCACAAACAAGATCTGCTCACAAGTCGGTGTATATGGCCTGTGTCTATGGAGTTCATATTCAGCATCACTTTGTCTCTCCTTGAAACAAGTTATCCTTTTATACACTGCTGGTTTCTAAGGAACAACGTTCTCATCAATTGTCATATAACATCCATGATTTCAAAATTCCTCCACCCAAACTTCACCATCGATTGGATGCTTGTTTCTTCCATCAGTTGTAGCAGAATTCATGTTGCTGTGACAAGGCCTTGCCTCAAGTATAGACCTTATCCTTGTTGGTGCATCAAATTCGATCCTGTTCAAACATAATATAGCAATTTGAAATGAATTTATTTTGGTGCAAGAAAAAAATTCTTTTTTTGACTCAAGAGAAGTTTAAAATTCAGGCATAGCTTTTTCATAATACACATGTTCCATAAAAGTTTTGAGACCCCTCTTGTGATTGCTTTCTCTTTTAAACTAGTAGTATTCATTGCAAATGTTATGCTCATGGGCATATTGTCTAAATCCTGGCATTACTCAAAGGTAAAGTCGTATGCCAGTGTGTGTTCTCACTGAGATTCTATGCATTTTTTTAAAAAAACGCACTACAATTTAGTAGATGTTGACTCATAACTCCCCTATAAGAGGGGGTAGGACTGTCTCTGTGAGTCTCTGAGTTTCCAAGACTGAAGCTCTCTATAGAAGTAGACGGTGTCCTTCTCTAATGGGGTGAATAATGGTTTTGAGTTGCTTACCTGAGAGCTATCAGTCCAATACAGAACCACTATGATACCAGGACTCCTTTCTATGAATTTTTATATCATGACAAATCATGGTTCAAAAGGAACCAAATCAGAGTGTATATTCACTAGTGTCACAGATTAAATTGTGTGTCTCCCCCCCCCCCAAATCATGGTTTGCGCATGGTTCCTAGGAGTGGGTTTTTGTCTTCCCTGTGATCTGATTATGTTCCATGTGATGTTGTGTCTTTTGCTGGGGTAGAGTCACTGTGGGATGTATCTTGAATCACATCCTTGCAAGAGAGTATGACTCAAGTGACACCCTTATTTAAGTCACATCATTATGAAAGTAATGCCCTTTCTTGAGTCACACATTTTATTTTATCAAAGAAGAAAACCCGAGAGAGAAGGACCAAATTACTCAAATAAGGAAGATTTAGAAGCAGAGGGCATCCTTTTTACACAAGTTTCCAGTGCACAAACTTCCTACCATCAGGGGAGGACTTATAACAAGGCATATGAGGATATCTATGTAACTGGGAAGTAGAAGCTAAAGATAAGAAACTTGCTGCAGAGTCAACAGAGAAAACCTTCTTTCTTTAGAGTTAGTGCTCTGAATTTGAATTGATAGCCTTCTAAAAGGGCAACAAGGAAGAACGTGTACAACATAGTTCAAGCTGCAAGAATTATAGGAAAAGGTCAGACCTTAAGTTGTGCGATGGAAGAGTTACATTAGCAAAATATTGAATAATGAAGAAAGCATCAAAAGAAAATGAAATACATAGAGTTTATACCAAAAGTGGGTCAATGCTCAACCATTTCAAGACAGAGCATGTATCAGAGAACCAATGTATTAAGACAAGAAGTTCAAGCTGTACTGAAGGCATTAGTGCAAAGACAAGCCTTCTGGAACTGTCAGATCACCAACTGAAATGTTTCAACAGGATGATAAGGCACTGGAGGCACTGACTTATCTAAAACAAAAAATTTTGACAACAAAAACCTGGTCAATTGACTAGAAGAGATCTATCTTTATGTACAATTCGAAGAAAACTAACTCACCAGAATACAGAAATTATCCAACAGTACCATTAATTTCACATGAATATGACATTTTTTTGAAGATAACTCAAAACTAGTTGGAGCAGTCGAGCCAGAGGGAACTGCCAGAATTCAATTCAGATTCAGTCGAGGGAATGGAATTAGGCATATCTTTCCTCGGTGAAGTCAGATGAATCTTGTTGAGAGCAACAAAGACCAGAAAAATGCTCACTTGTGTTTTATTCAATGGCATTCAACTGTATGGGTCATAATAAACTATGAGAAGGATAGTAACCCCCAGGACACTTCATTGTGCTCATGTGGCACCTGTCAATAGAACAAGAGGCAGCCCTTTAAATAAAACAGGAAAATGAAAATACTGCCTGGTTTCACATCAGTAAAGTAGTGTGTCAGGGTTCTTACTTTCTCCCTACTTACTCAGGTTGTATGCTGAGCAAGTAAGCTGAGAAGCTGAATTATTTGTAGAAGAATGTGATATCAGAATTGAAGGAAGGAATGATAACAACCTGTGATATTCAGACGATACAACCTGGCTCCTGAAAGCATGAAGGACGTGGAGCACTTGCTTGTGAAGATCAGAGACTGCAGCTTTCAAAAGGGATTAAAACTCAATGTAAAGAAAGCAAAAATCCTCACAAGTAGACCAATAGAAAGCATGAAAAAATGTTGTCAAGGATTTAATTTTTGATCTGAATCAACAATCTACATGAATCTATAGTGTATGCTTATGAAAATCAAGAAATCCAAAGATGCATTGGGAAGATCTGCTTGACAAGAATACTTGTTTGAAGGGTTGACATGCAAGAATATCACTTTGACGATTAAGGTGAACCTGATCTAAGGCATGATATTTTTAAAAGCCTCACATATATGTGAAAGATGGACAGTGAGTTAGCAAAATCATAGAAGATTTAATGAATTTCAATTATGGTATTGACTAAGAATGCCAAAAGTACTGGGGCTTGCCAGAAAAATGAATAAATCTGTCTTGGAAGAAGTCCAGCCTGAATGTTCCCTAGATTAAAGGATGGCCAGGCTTTGTCTCATAGACTTTGGACATGTTATCAGAGAGACTAGTCCCTAGAAAAGGATACCATGCTTGGTAAATGAGAGGGAATGCCAAAAAGAGGAAGGCCAGCAAGGAGAGAGTTTGACCCAGTGGTTGAAACAATGGATTCAAACCTGACAATGATTCTAAGAATAACACAGTGAAAGGCAGTGTTTCTTTTTATAGTGCATAGCATCTCCGAGTGGGAACTGACTCAATGTCACCTAACAACAGCAATAGCCTCCTAAACTCTTAGGAAATCAATTTCTATTTAATAAAGTCATCATTTGTGGAATTTTTATACTAGTGACACTCAAAAACTCTATCAACCACTTGGAAGCTGTTTCCCTAATTAATAAATAATTATCATGTATCAATAAGTTACAAATATTCATAAATTTGGGACAGATCCTCCTCCAGTGTTTTCATATCTTCATAGAAAGAAAATTACTAGTCAGAAAGATGACAGAGAGATCTCTAGCTCTGTCTCTCTACTTAGACCAATGGTTTTCAACTTTCCATTAATACAGTTCCTCATGTTGTGGTGACCACCCCAACCACAAAATTATTTTCATTGATATCTCATAGCTGTAATTTTGCTACTGTTAGGAATTGGGCAACACTTGTGAAAGAGTTGTTTGATCCCCAAATGGGTCATGACCCACAGATTGAGAACTACTGATTAAGATTGATAGTTGATATAGATAGATAGATAGATTGATAGATAGAAATGATAGATAGGTAGATAGATAGATAGAAATGATAGATAGATAATCTGGCTGTGTTGTTATGGTTGTTGTTGTATGTGGAGCCAAATGTCACTAATAGGCAATAGACCTTCAATAGCCTTCTGAAGAATTCAGAGCCTCCTCCTGGTTCAAATTTTGCATGCTCCTAATTGAGTCGCTGGTGAAACTTTTAATGGCATACAATTTTTCAAAGGACAAATCATTGAATTGCTATTAAGTGCCATCCAGTCTTTATATGCACAGAAACCCAGAGAGATAAACACTGCCCCCTTTCCAGAGTCAAGTACCTTCCTTGTTGTCTGACCTCATTACTGCTGCAGCTATGTCATCCATTTTATCAAGGGACTTCCTCTTCTAGTTTAACAAACATATTATCCTTTTCCAAGAACTGATAACATGTCCAAGGTATTTAGGATATAGTCCACATTTTCTTTTCTAAGATGTGTTCTAGCTGGACTTCCAAGACAGACTTGTTCTTTTGTCTGACAGTCCAAATGTATTAAATATTCCATGTCAACACTATAATTCTTTTTTGTTCTTTCTTATTCATTGTTCAGTTTCCAAGTGCCAGTGAAGTTATTGAAAAGACCATAAGTTGCAACAGGTGGCCTTTAATTCTCAACAGTTTCGTCTTTACCTTTTAATTTTGGGGGGGGGGTATTACTGACCTCTGGTCATCGTGGGAGTTACCCAGTGCTGCTCCTGAAAGCCAGCGCTGGATTTGAACTGCCAAGTCCACTGGCTGTAGTCCCACACTCAATCATTTACGCCACTGGGGCTCAGTCCATCTTTTATGTTTTTAAAGAAGTCTTTTGCAAAAGATTTCCCCAATGGAATACATTTGATTTCTTGACTGCTATTTCCATGGACACTTAGTGTAGATCCTAGTAAAATTAAATGTTTGACAATTTCAATTTTTTCCCATGGATGATGTTGTGTCAGTCTATCCTTGAAGATTTTGGTTTGGCTACCCTGAAATGCAATCTGTACTTAAAATTGTAGACTTCAATCTTCATCAGTAAGTGTTCCAAGTCTTCTTCATTTTGTTATCTGCATGCTCAAGTTGTTAACAACGTTCTTTGTGATCTGAATGCTATCTTCTTCTTCATAAAGCCTAGTTTCTCACATTATTTGCTCATCATGTACTAGCCCTCTACAGCAAAGGCTAATCGAATCTTGTATTGAAGCTAGAAGCACACTATTAAAGTTTGCTATATCTAGACATTTTATTATGCATTAGATTACACAGCACTTATACTATACTTTATAATTAAGTCTAAATCAAATACTAAAGAAGGATATATATTAGTCCAACAAAATCCAATTAGTCTAAAACCTAGTGATATTAGTCTGGTTTATTAAGAACATATTTCCACTGCATTAAATAAATTCGTTACTTAAAATGCCTCTCCAGATAGACAAAAATCATTTATTAAGTTTCATGCACATCCATTTCAGTGGAAGAGAATGCATTAGAAGTCAGTGTCAGACTTCCCATCTTTCCTCAGACTTTCAGTAGTGATATATCTCTTCATGTGACATCTGAATGTACTATAGTTTTTGTTGCTATTCCTCAATGTAGCATGGACACTTTCAATGTAGAGCAGACACTTTTAGTGCCCTCCAGAGACTTTTCTGGAGGACATGCACAATAGCAGTCTGTAAGTAATGCATGTCTCAGGGTGCCTGATCAGAAAGAATGGGAAAATGTAGTGTGCATGCGTGTGTGTGTGTGTGTGTGTGAGAGAGAGAGAGAGAGAGAGAGAGAGAGAGAGAGAGAGAGAGAGAGAGAGAGAGAGAGATTGTAAGTGTTCCTGGTTCCTGGTTGTTCAGTAAATGTCATGAAACACACACATGCTATGCTTCAACATTGCTGCAGTCTTGGAGTGATGCAAATGATTAACATACTTGATTACTAACCAAAAGTCTGGAGGCTCAATTCATCGCCAGCATCTTGTGAAACTAGCTGCATGTTTCACCTGCACTTACCTATAAAGGTGCTTTTTATAAAGAGCTCTTTCTAATTTTAGAAATTAGAGGGAAGTCTTGAGAGGGAAGTCATACAATGAATTAAGTTTGAATCTACAAGCTTTTAGTATTTTCCATTTTTAATCCTATTACTGTTCTTGTTAGGGGCCACAAGTCACTTTCAACCCATGATGAGCCTATGCACAACATAGCAAAACACGGCCCCATTTTGCACCATCATCACAATTGTTCCTATGCTTGAGTCCCTTTTTGCAGGCACTGTGTCAATCATCACACTGAGGGTTTTCTTCTTTTTCAATGCCCTTCTACTTTACCAGGCATGATGTCTTTCTCCAGGGACTGATGTTCTCCGGACAACATGTTCAAAGTAGATAAAAAAAAATCTTGCCATCTTTGCTTCTAAGGAGCACTCTGGCAGCATGTTGCCCAAGACAGGTTTGTTTGTCCTTTTGGCAGTCCATGGTACTTTCCATAGTCATTGGCATCACCGTGACTCAAATGCATCAATTCTCCTTCAGTCTTCCTTATTCAATATGCGACCTTCGCATGCATATGAGATGATTGAAAATACCAGGGCCACAGCTAGAGACAGACCTAAGGACTGTTGACTGAATTGCTGTGAAAAAGTGTAAAAGTTTCAGTTATAACAGTTTCCATATTGTGCTTATTGGTTCCATTTACAATCCTTTCCCCTACTGTAATTATCTGCTTTCCCTGACTTCATCTCTACTTCCAGTGCCCAACCAACAGGAAGACAGCCAAACACAGGACAAACCCGGTCAGTTCCAGCCCTTCATGTGGGGTCCTCAGATTCAGAATCACTTAAGGACTCCCAAGGAGAAGCACTCAGACGTAGGAGGAATTGCAAAGCTTGGCAAATCCCATGTGCTTGAGCAGCACAAGCATTCCATAGTGGAATGTTCCCATCTGGACTGAATAAATATTTTAATGTCTCAAATAAAAAAAAAAAAGAAAATGCCAGAGCTTGGGTCAGGTACACCGTAATCCTCAAGGTAACATCCTTGCTTTTCAATTCTCTAAAGAGCATTGGGTACAAGACCCAGCATAACACATCTTTTAATTTCTCCACTGTTACTTTCATGAACATTTATTGTGAATCCAAGCAAGATGAAATTCTCAACAAGTTGAGTCGTTTCTCCATACTTGCCCAGGTGGGAGGGGCAACCATTGATGAAGATCAAGGATTCCACCCTTCATTATGGATTATAACTCAACTTAAAGAAAAACCCAAATCCTCAAAATGGACCAATGGGTAATAGTTTTAATCCAATTCACTGTACTGAGACCACCCTGCTTCCTTGCCCACATTCTCCTCAAGAAGCAGAAATAAATGATTTATTGGGGGAGTGTGTTAATCCTGATTGACTAGAGAAACAAATCCAATGACACTCAAATATGTGTAAGAAGTAACTATATATCAAAAAAAACATTCAAGTCCAGTCCAACTCAAGTTCATAAGTCTGACACGAGTATATAAGTCCCACTTCAGACTCATGCAGTCACATGCAGTGATGCAGAATGCAAGAAACTGGAGCAAGTGGTGGGTGAGGCCGAAGTCATGTGGCTCCAGTGGTGGTGGGAATATCTCCAGGGCTCTGGCAGCAACCAGGGTCAGTCAGTAGGAAGGTGTAGGCAGAGAGAGAGAGGGAGTTTCCCAGGTCCTACCTTATGAGAAGGCCATGCCCACACTGAGGCACCATCAGGCTGTAACATGATTGAAGTTTGAATTATACCTCTATACTTTCACATGTCTTTAAGTTGACATAAATGTATGTAACTACTACTGGCAATCTGTCACCTCAACACCTTTACACAATTGTTTAGCATACATAATTGTTAAAACAACAACAATAGCAAAATAATATTTGTGCTTAACAAGATATGCCTAAAATGCATACAACTCAAAATACACCAGGCTTATTTAAGCATGATATTCTATATGTAAGCAAAGCAAAATATTCTATGCCTAACAATTGCAGTTATATGAAAACTTATACCACAATTCTATAATCCTATCAACATATTGTTCCACTATGAAAATTTGTAAGCCACTCCATGTTTTTTTCCCTTTCATTTTAGACATCTAATTTTCATATTTCCCACTCTATCAATGTAGTGCTCTTAGGATACATGTTCTCTCATGTGAAGAATCTTTGTTCTTCTTGGAACCATATGAGTCTGTATCCATAAGCAGCAACAAATCAGGACAGGCCATCCATAAAGTCAACAATAAGATGCACTGGCTCAAAGACTCAAAAATCTTACCTTCTTCTGGTTGGGTTCTGCTCTACTCAAGGTTGGCTGCCTTGCTTAGCCTCACCAGAGGGCTCACTGGCTGCCTCACAAGGCTATGGGTGCCTTCAAGAATCCTCAACAACCCCTGCCTCCTTGGACTACTTCATGCTATTGGCTCTGTTTCTACTCAACTCTATAAACTTCAGACCAGCCATCCTGCTCTCATCTCTTCTCTAATCCCTACCAACCAGGTCCAGGTGTGGCTGTGTCCAGACTCAAACCAGACTCACTATTGCTGTGTTTTTCTCACTTCATTTTGGAAATCAAAAAAAAATTGGAAGTCTAATTTTTGTCCTTTCATTTTCAATATGAGAAAACTGGGCCTAGAAAGATAAAATGTATATCCAAAATTCTACAGTGATTGTGGAAAGGGCCCAATCTTTGTAGTAATCAATTTTTGACTCCATTTGTTTTAGCTTATTTTTATTTTTTTATAATTTTATTGGGGGCTCTTACAGCTACTACAACATTCAGTGCATCATTTATATCAAGCACATTTGCACACATGCTGCCACATACGTTTCCAAACATTTTCCACTTGAGCCCTTGGTACAAGATCCTCTTTAAAAAAAACTCTCCTTTCCCCTCCGCCCCCTTTTTTAATGAATCATTCTATTGGGGGTCCATACAACTTCCATCACAATCCATACCAACATCAATTGTATGCAGGCCGCATTTACACACCCATTGCTATCATCACTCTCAAAACATCCTCCCTCTCTCCAGACTCCCAGTATCAGCTCCCTATATTACCCTTCCTCCCCCACTTCCCCTTGGACCCTTAGTAATTTACAAATTGTTATTTTTTACATACTGTACACTGTACAATGTGTCCCAACACTCACTTCCCTAACGTCCGTGCCCCAGAGAGCAGGCTACGTGTAGATCCCTGAAGTTGGGATTCCTCCAGCCCTCCACCCTCCTGGTATTACCACTCCTATTACTAGTCTTGATAGATCATCTATCCTAAGTTTCCCATGTTTCCAACTTCACTGTACATCTCCTAGTCTAGCTGGATTTATGTGGTAGAACTGGGGGCATGATAGTGGGTGGGAGGCAGCATGGGAACTAGAGGAAGGTTGCATATTTCATAGCTCCTACCCTGTATCTTAACTGGCTCATCTCCTCCTTGTAACCCCTCTGCAAGAGGGTGTCACCTCACCTATTGATGGACTTTGGGTCCCCAAGCTGTACTCCCTCTCATTAATAATAATATAATTTTAGCTCATTGGTGCCTAACACCGGATTCCTTCACCACCTCATGGTCACACAGGCTTGTGTGCTTCTTCTGTGTGGGCTTTATTGCTTCTGAGCTGAATGGTCGCTTGTCTACTCAAGCCTTTAAGACCCCAGACGCATTATCTTTTGGCAGCCGGGCACCATCAGCTTTCTTCACCACATTAGCTTAGACCCACATTTGTCCTCAGTGATCATATCAGTGATCATGCAATATTATGCTTTTTAGTTCTTGAATCCTAGTATCTAATCCCTTTGACACTTGGTGATCCCACAAGCTAGTGTGCTTCTTCCATGTGGGTTTTGTTGCTTCTGAGCTAGATGGTTGACTCTATTTTTAAGTCAGAGCTTCCAACCAGTTCATTTCAAATTGACTTCCCTTGATAAGTCACATTTAGGACCCACATCAACTGAATCAGAATCTATGCTTTGCTAAGATAGCTAAATGATGCTAACTTAGACATAAAATGCATAAGAATCACCTGGGTTTTGTTAAAATATGATGCTGATTCAATTCAGCTGGGGTGGAAGTCCCAATTCTCAGTAGGTGTCAAACCTGAACTATATAGTTCAAAGACCTGATTTAAGCCCTATCTACCCCCATCTCAATGACTTCAAAACAATGGAAAATGCATCAGAACACAGGTTCTTTTTTTGTCATTGCATATTTCTGCATCCCATGGATCCTATAGTCCTTCTTTGTTTTTGAGTCTATTCTTTTTTATAAAAAAAATTTATTTTATTGGGGGCTCGTACATTGTTTTCACAATACATAAATACATATACTGTGTCAAGCACCTTCACATGCCTGCTGCCATAATCATTCTCCAAATACCTGCTTTTCTACTTGAGCCCTTGATATCAGCTTACCATCCTTTCCCCTTTGTCCCTGTTCTCCCTCTCCCACCAACCCTCAATACTTTATAAATTATTATTATTATGTCATATCTTATACTGCCCGACCTCTCCCTCAGCCCACTCCTTTGATGTCTGTCCTCCAGATAGAAGGTTATGTGTAGATCCTTGTAATTGGTTCCCTCTCTCTACCCCACTTTCTCTCCATCCATCCCAATATCACCACTGGCCCCATGGGGCTCATCTCTCCTGGCTTCCACATATCTCCATCTCCCCTCTCTACCAGTGTACCTTTTCCAGTCTAGCTGGATTTGTAAGGTAGAGTTGGAACCTCTAGAACCTAGAGGAAAGTTGTATGCTTCATCACTGATTCTCTGCACCTTAACTGGTCTGTTTCCTCCTCATGAATCCCCTATAAGGGGGTGATCAATTACCCACCAGTGGGTCTTAGGTCCCCACCCTGCTCTCCTCCTCATTCGTTATGAGGTGATTCTTGTATTTTGATGCATGATACCTGCTCCCTTCAGCCCTTCTTGATCACACAAGCTGGTGTACTACTTCCATATGGGCTTTGCTGCTTTTGCGGTGAACGGTGACTTGTTTATCTTCAAGTCTTTGAGACTCCAGACACTTAATTATTTGGTAGCTGGGCATCATCCATTTTTTCCACTCTGCCTCTGCATCCATATGTCTTCAGCGATCATATCAGGATTCAATTGATCAATTGATTTTGATTTTTGTTCTTTGATGTCTGGTACCTGATTGTTTCAGCACCTCACAATCACACAGTCAAGTGAGCTTATTTTATGGCGGGTTTTATTGCTCCTGAGCTAGATGGCTGCTTGTTTATGCTCAAGCCTTTAAGACCCCAGATGCAGTATCTTTTGAGAGCTGTCCTCCATGGACTTTCTTCACCACTCTTGCTCATGCTCCCACGTGTCCTCAGTGGACGCCTTGGGAAGGTGCGCACACAGTGATATGTTTTTTTTTTTTGCCCTGTTTGATGCCTGCTACCTAATCCTTTCAACACCTCATGGCCAGACAGGTTGGTGTGCTTCTTCCATGTCTTTTGTTTATCTTCAGGCTTTTAAGACCCCAGACGCTATATCCTTTGATAGCTGGGCACCATCACCTTTCTTCACCACATTTGCTTATGCACCCATTTTACTTCAGTGATCGTACTGGGTCAGTGAGTATCATGGAATACCAGATTCATAGAACAAACTATTCTTGCATTGAGGGAGCTATTCTGATTCATCTCATGGGAAGCCCATAGGACGGAAGACTCACTGCTTTTGAGTCAAGACTGACTCAGAGTGATGACCTGCCCCTCCCTTCTCCCACTGTGGGGTTTGCTAGAGCAGATTATAACTGTTTAGGGGAAGGGGATAGAAAGCCCAGTGTTTTTCCTGCAGAGCTGCATGATGGTTTCTAACTGCCGACCTTGAGGAATCACGGCCCAGCGCTTAACCATTATCCCATCAGAACTTCCCAGAAGTTCTGAGATTTGTACTGAATCAGATTGTCTTTCTCCTGCAGAGAAATCAGTGTGTTCAAGCACTGACTTTTCTATTAACAGCAGAACGCTTCCTCCCTTTGACTAGGGATGGTATCTCCAGCCACTGTACACAAAATGTTGGTGTGTGGAAGAAGTCCTTTGGTAAATATTTCTATTCACTGGTGTGTACATATATTTTTTTCAACTTTCATCACCTGGAAGATTCTGATTCTCTGAATGTTTTGTGACCAATTCTCTCTAACAAGATGTGAATATAAATAATATATTACCTACACTTAATTATCTATATCTCCCCCAAAATATAATACAGTAGAAGATTGTGGGTTGAAATGACAGCTGCGTTTGCTAATAGAGCAATAATAATGTGGGCATTGTCAAGCACCACTATGAACAGATTGTCTTCCAAACTATCATGAGCAAGTAGAAAGAGTAAGATAACCAAACTTTATTGTTTTAAATCAGTGAATTTGGGGGTTACTTTTGTTAGCATAGCCCAGCCTAACCGATCCTAAGTAAAGAATTTTGGCAGTGAGTTTTTATGCTTCTTATTTTATTTTCTTTTTAAGCTGATTGCTGATCATATTTTTTCCTATACAATGGATGGCACATAGTGCTGTTAAATTTCCTAGCAACTGACCCGGCTTTAAGTACCCATTTGTCCCTCATCGTCTGTCAGGGGAGTACACCTCACTCAACTCCTTGCAATGAAGCAAGGACTCTGAAGCTATCATTAAGCTTATACCAAGGCCACACTTGTCAAGGGTGCTTTCAAACCCTGGCTAACTGTGTTAGAGGTAGAGAATACATGTCCTCGAAAGATACGGGACACCCTTTTTAGAATGTGTGTTAATTTAGTGTGCTTGCAAAGTTGCCTTTTCTCCCTTTCTTTCATTGGAGAACAGCTAGCTTTGCACCCTGCTAACACCCTCACCTTACCCTGATACCCACTGTTTTCTGGCACTCAGACATTTCCCCTGAACAATTCTTCCCAAGTGTAGTCCCATCTTGGAATTTATTCTTAGAGAACCTCAAATAATATACTTTTGATGTCATAACAAACATTTCCCATAAATAGTGATAGTATATGGGTCTGCTTTTCTAGTAGTCAGATTCTTTGTCTTATCATTATTGAATTTCCCTAGAAATGAGCTATAAAATCTAGAGCTACAAAGATACTTGGAGATCTGGTCCAGAGTTTCTGAAAAATGTAGACCAATTATTCCTTAATCAGCAGCAATGCTTGCTTCAGCTGAATAGGAATCCCTGAGGATATGACCTAAAAGCACACATTTTTATATTAGTTCCCAAAACACTGGTAATTTTTATGTATGTTATTGAGAGTAACTGATCATATACATGTTAAACTAAATTCCCATGAAAGAAAGGACATTTTCAAAATTACTCAATCCATTAAAGGCAGAGTTCAGTCTGAAACATAAGTTTCTAGATTCTGATGTCAGAACATTAAATATTTATATAGTGCACTACATTATGAAGAAGTTTTCCAAAGCTGTGGGATTCTTTCTACTCACAACATAGTATGTGTTGAGCAATCAAAATGTATGGGATAAAAATATTTCAGCACTTTGGTTACACATGGTTCTGAGCAATGCTGTGGGAAATTTGGGAGAGATATAGACCAGTTTTAAAGTCCTGGTACAGACAGTGGTCAACAGTTTTCAGAAATAAACCATTAATCCTGTATTCTCAGAGTGGAAAAAAATTAAATGATTGTTATTATTTTAACGTTTTGATTGTGGATTAGATGAAGGTTTACAGAGCAGATAATCAGTTTCTCATTCAACATTTATGTACATGTTGTTTCAATTCATCCATTCCAATTCAGTCCACATTTCAACTCATACCCCACTCCCTCCCTGTTTTTCCCATTTCTATCCCTCCTTCCTTCCTAACCTTCTGAACTTGAGTAAATGATGCCTTTTTCTAAATCTTAAAGTGGTTGATTATTCTGAGTTCAGTCTCAGACCTGAAGGACAGGTCCATAGTCAGATGTGTCCATCAGTATCTATCTGACCAGATGTTTTCAAAGACGTTGAGCCTTGTTCCACCTTCTACTCCCCTCCCCCAGCCCCCACAGTCTACCCAGGTCTTGCAAATGTGATCCTTTTCAAAACAGTTGGTAGAGGTAGCCAGTCATTATTTAGTTCTTCTAATTTCAGGGTTCTGAAAGCTGATGTTCATGTGGTCCACAAGTTCATTGGACTTATTATTTCCATACAATATCCCTTAGATGGCTACTGACAAGCTACTAAGAAATTGTTAGGCAATTGACCATGGTGTCCTGAGACTATGGTCTCTGTCCCCCAAACCCAGAAACTCTTTCCCTCAAGGTCTATGGTTAGTTCTAAAAAATGTCATAACTTTGCCTCCTGTAGGCATCATCACAATCTTGAATGTATATTGGCAGCAAAAGTAAATAGACATATATAAGTATCTTCCATCAAACCTAGATGTATTCGTGGGTGTACCCACGACCCGCCTTCTCATTTCTGTTCTATGTGTTTTGCCAAACTACATGTACTTGTTGATCACCACATTTGCAGCCTTGTGTATATCGCAGTATTTGCCTCTGTTGTCTTTAATTCTTGAAAAATTTCCCAGTGTCTCCCCCTGGCTCTATCCTTTCTTCTTAAGCTCCCACTTATTCATTGTTAGTGCTTACCCTTCACCCAAGTTGTAACTGGTCTACTTGCTAGACCATGGCAACCATACCTGCTTCCTCTTTCCCTGAACTTCCACATCACTCTAAAAAATGCTTCCTTTAGTGTTAAAAACCCTTTCTTCATAGTCTAAAAAGTGACTCCACACTATGTCTGCTGTGAATATCTAATTCCACTCAGGGTAATGTCCTTTGGGTTCATCTATGATATGAGGTGTTAGAACTAGACATTTTATCATTTTTCATTGCTATTCTTTCACATTGTGTAATATCTGCTGTGTGTACATACTGATGTATCTGTCCATTCTTTCACTGATGGGAATTTAGGTTGTTTCCACCTTTTTCTATTGTGAATAGTGCTACAGTGAACACGTTGTTTTAGGTGCCTTCCAATCACTACCGGCTCATCGAGACGCTATTTTTAGACACTAAAAGGAAGCACTACCAGGTCCTGTTCCAGTTTCACAATGGTTATTGTTGGAATCTATTGTTGCAACCACTATGCAAACCAATCTCCTTGATGGTCTTTCCTTTTATTGCTGACCTTCTATGCTACCAAGCATAGTGTCCTTTTCAGGGACTGATATCCTTTAAGAACACGTCCAAAGTGCATGAGCTGAAGACTCACTTTATTCTTATCTGGGGGTACTTCTTTCAAGGCACATTTGTTTGTTCCTCTGGCAGTCCATAGTACTTTCAATATTCTTCACAAGACTGCATCCACCAGCTACAGTCTATTTCTGTGTTCTGCATCATTGCATGTGGCTGCCTGAGTCTGAAGAAGAACTTATGGACTAGTCTTGAACTTGTGGACTTGAGTTGCATTTTGCAGGATGACAGTATCCATGAGCATGGTGTATTCTTTTATTTATGTACATTCATTTCGGTTTCTTCCAGAAGTATTTTATAATTTTCTTTGCACAAGTCTTTTGATTTTCTCATTACATTTATTCCCACGTTTAACGATACCTTATATCAATTCATTCCGAATTCATATCCAAGCACCTAAAAGTTCAAGAATTGAACATATTTTACCCATAAGAAATAATATAAAGCCAAATACTTCATGCTGAGACTCCAAAATTACACTTATAAATTTACTGTGGAGGTTTTTAGCCTTCACCTTGTCTTTCTTTGTAGGATATATTATTGCGTTATTTTTAGTTTATCCAAATTAGCAGTAACTTTTCAACCTCTTCAATGATCTGGTTTCTCAGTTAATGACACACTTTTCACTTCATTAGTCCCTTCAATTACATTCCTCCCCCCACAAAAAATGTTGATAATTTTGACTTAGCAAAGTTGTAGGGAACTGCCAAATCAGACAAGCCATAATCTGATTCAAATCTCACTGTGGTTTCTTCTTTATCGTTCGCATGCTTCTCACAGTTTTTTGATCTTAACATTGCTATTGGTATCAGTATACTGCTTCAGAGCCATTGTTACAATATTTTATGCAAGATGAATAGCCAGACAGAATAGAAAGCTCAATGTAGAATGTTTTAACACGCCCACATAAGACTATCTATCATCGAGCCACGGTAGTACCTAGACTGAAGCATAACCACTTTGGGCCCACACTGAGGTCTGCATGCATAACTCACTTTCTATCTATACAGGTTTTTCCATGCCAAATTTGGACCAAATTGATGAACGCCAAGTAGATTTTTATGAACTTTCCTGTGTGAGGAGTGAAAAGTTCGAGCATGGAACCTTTGACAATTGACACATCACTGTATTTGATCTGTTGGATGGCTATGCTAAATGGTATTGTTTTCTTGATGCTCTTTTCAGATTTTTCTTGGTTAATGTAAAACAGTGGTTCTCAACCTGTGGGTCTCAAACCCTCTGAAGATTGAACGACCCTTTCACAGGGGTCACTCAATTCATAACAGTAGCCAAATTACAGTTAAGAAGTAGCAAGGAAAATAATTTTATGGTTGGGAGGTCCCCACAACATGAGGAACTGTATTAAAGGGTTGTGGCATTAGGAAGGTTGAGAACCACTGATCTAAAAGATTTAGACTGATTATCATATGTTGGGCTTGTATTCTGCCATGCTGTTAAATCTTTCAATTAGCTCCAGCACTTTTTTTTTGCTGAGTATTTTATGTTTAATGTGTATAGGATAATATCATCTTCAAACATATTTTTACTTTTTCTTTGCCATTTTTTGTGTATCTTTAATTTCCCCTCGCTACCTTATGCTCTGGATAAGACTTCCAGCATATCGCTGTAAAGGAGTGGTAATACAGGAGATGTCTGTCTGGTTCAGATTTGCAAGGGGAATGTTTACAGTATCTCCACTGAAAGAAATGTTCCTTGTTTTTGTTTATATTTCTTTACTGTGTGTCATAGTTATTTAATCTGGTGTCAGTTTGAGAAGATTACAAGTGAAGGGGTGGAGCCTAGTCTGTCAATTGGATCATAGCCAATGAGGCCTCTGTGTAGGCATGGATTTTTCTGAGGATTCTAGGAAAACTGGTATTCCTTCTTGGAGGGGGAAGACTCTCTCTCTCTCTCTCTCTCTCTCTCTTCTCACTCACTGGGAGACATTACAGGTTATAAAACACATGGAACTATTCTAGTGCCCAGAACTGGAGAAGCTACATGGAACTACCCTGATATCTCTAACCAGAGAAGCCACATAGACATCTCTGGCAGCACGAAGGTGCTTACAATGCCACTGGATCCAAAGACTTTCTACCCACTTGCCTGTCATTTTCTGGCATTCAGCATTATTGCGTATGTTTCATGAGTCTGAAAAGAACTTTACAGATTGTTATTGGACACATGGGCTAATACCGGACTTATGGATTTGGGTTGGACTGAGTTGGGATGCTTCCCTAATATACAATTTCCCTCTATATAAAACTCTCTCATACACATATGAGTTTCTATGGATTTCTATGGACTATAGAAACCTCTATTCTATCTGAACTCATACAATGTCATGAGAAATTTCCCTTTTGGGCCTATTTTGTTGAGTGTTTTTATTAGGAATGAGTGTTGAATTTTGTCACTTACCCTTTTTCATCAATTGATATAACCAATTTTGTTTGTTTTAGATGTGGGATGTATTATGTTGATTGTTATTCTAATGTTAACTCATCCTTGCATTCTTGGTATGAATCTTATTTGACTATTATTTATTTGATTATTATTTTTGATGCACTGCTGGATTCTACTGACCAGGATTTTGTTGAGCTATTTTGCATCTATATTCATGAGGCCGATTGCTCTTTATTTTTTCATCTGGTGATGCCTTTGTCTGGTTTCTACCCTTTACTGTATTCTGGAATAGATTGAGCAGAAACAGTGTCATTTCTCCTAATGTTTGTTAGAATTTAGTGTTTCAGCAAATAGGTGAGACTGTCTGGGACCTGGATATTCAGCTGTTGTTTGAAGGTGTGTTAGTCTGAGTAGACTAGAAGAACAAATTTCTTTTTTTTTTAATTTTTTTTGGGAGGCATCACTGCCCTCTGGTGGTTGTGGGAGCTACCCAGCACTGCTCCTGAAAGCCGCCGCTGGATTTGAACCGTCAAGCCTACAGGCCTCAGTCCCACACTCAACCACTTACACCACCAGGGCTCAGTCCCGAGAAATAAATTTCATAGACACGCATATGGATATAAGGAAAGGGTTTACATATAAAAGGAATGGAACACTGAGAAACATCCCAACCCAGTCCAGTTCAAACTCAATGAGTCCAATATTAGCCCATGTGCCCGATACCAGTCTATAATGTCTCCTTCCGACTCATGAAGTCACAGGTCAGTAGGTGCAGAATCCTGGCACTGGCAGGGGTCTCCCCATGGCTCCTCGCTTCCAGGATTCAGGGTTCATCAACAGCATCCAGTGGTGGCAGAAGCAACTCAGCGCTGTCAGGGGTCTCCACAAGGCCTCTCCAACTTCAGAGGTCTGGCTCTATCAGGGATGCTTCAGAGGTCTGTCTCCATCACGGCCAAGCCGTGTGGCTTCTCTGGCTCCTCAGCACTGCCATCTTGTCTTGTCTGTGATTCGTCTCTGAGACTAATTTCCAACAACTGGGGAGATAGCTTCTCATCTTCATGAGGGAAATATCGTGAGATTTCCCAGACATATCAGGAGAAAGCCGTGCCCACACAGAGGCCTCATTGGCTACTCAATGGCTATCTCCAGATTAATAGGCTAGGCATCACCCCTACATCTCAATCATGAAATAAACATAAGCACGTGACTGCCACAGAAGCTTTCTACTGGCTTAATTTCTTCTTAGCTATGGGTTTGCTCAGCAATTCTACTTCACTCAGGTTATAAAGGTAGTTTATCCCTAGACATTTGTCCATGACTTTTAGGATTCGATATTTGCTGTAGTAAAAGGTTTCATAGGATTCTGTTATTATTCTTTTTGCTTCAGTTGGTTCTTCCCTGATGTTGCCCATTTCATTTATAATGCATTTCCCCCCTATATCTTCACCTTTATTAGATTTGCCAATTTAATTAATCCTTTCCAAAACATCAACGCTTGTCTTGATTCATTCTGCTAGGTGCCCCCCTTCCCTGCTATTTGTTGCTTGACATATTTCTGCATGAATCTTTATTTTTTTTAATAAAAGGGATGGAGATCTTGGGGTAAAGCTGTTTTATGAAAAAAATTAAATGCATAGCTTCAAAAAATGCTGGAATTTTTTGGCTCAACTTCCTCTGTATATTCCATGCTTCTTCAAATAGTATTCCAGTACAATGCTATAATTATTCAATCTGTATGCTGAGAAAATAATCAGAGAAATGGGATTATATGAAGAAGAACATAGCATGAGGATTTGGAGCAGGCTGATTGACAATGTGCTGTATGCAGGTAATGCAACCTTGCTTGCTGTAAGTGAGAACTTGAAGCACTTGCTGGTGAAGGTCAAGCATTACAGATTTCACTGTGGCTTACACCTCAACGTAAACACCCAAATCCTCAGAAATGGACCAACCGGTGATGTCATGATAAATGGAGAAATGATTGAAGTTGTCAAGGATTTTTTTAATGACTTGCACTTTTATTCATTTATTTATTTGGGGGAGATTGTACAGGTGCTATAACATTCCATAGTTCTATCACTTCAAGCAGTATTGTATAATTGCTACCACAGTCAGTGGCAAAACTATGTATTTTTTTCCTTTTGGACTCCATAAGATAAGCTCCCCTTTATCCCCTTCCACACCCACCCTACCCTTCTTTAAATTTTTTGCCATATCTTACACATCCAATAAAGCCATTCATATATAATTCTGTTGTTTGATACCATTGAGTGGAGCTATCCAGTCATCAATGGTATCAGCTCCCTATTCCCTAGTCTTAGGATTTTTGGTCTTGCTTAGATTAAAAAAAATCAGTGCTTATGGAAGCACCAGTCAAGAAATCAAAAGACGAGTTATAGTTGGTAACTCGACTGCACAAAATCTCTTAAGAATGTTTAAAGCAAGGACCGTATTTTGAGGACTAACATGTGCCAGACCCAGTATTTTTAATTGTTGCATAAGCTTGTAAAAGTTGCATATTGAAAAAGAAAGACTAAAAAAGAATCCCTGTGCTTCAATTGTGGCACTGGTGAAGACTATTTGAAAGCACCAGCCAAAAATCTGGCTGTCTTCCAGGTGATGCAAATTCATAGTGACTCTGTAAGACGGAGTGGAATGCCCCTGTCGATTAGTGAGACTGTAGCTGTTTATGGAGTAGAAAGCCCCATAGTTCCTCCACAGAGTGGCATTGCCTAATGGCTAACCTTTCAGATCACAGCTTAAAGCATAAACACTGTGCCACCAGGTTTCCTTTGAAAGTCCCATGAGCTGCTCAAGGACAAACAGGTCTATCCTGGGAGAAGGAGGCCTGAGTGCTCCTTAGATGCTAGGATGTCCAGCTTCATCTTTCTCTCACTTTGGGCATGCTGTCCAGAGAGACATGCTTGGTAAACCAGAGGGGCAGTGGTAGAGAGGAAGACCCTCACCAAGACGGATTGACACTGTGATGGCCACAGTGCACTCAAATATGGGGACAGTTGTGAGGCTGGTGCACAACCAACAATGTTTCCTTCTGCTATTCATGTCATCTTTATTAGTCAGACCCCGCTTGAGGACACCAGCAACAGTATATTTTAATAGCACCCTCCCCACTTCCTCTCCACGTTCACAATTTCCTAGTCTCCTTTCCTAAACTTTCCTGTCTTCCAAGCTTTATCCCTGGGCAGATGCTAATTGTGATCTCATGTGGCTGATTGTTTCCATGAATGCTTGGACAGTTCCAGTGTTTAATGTCCACTTTATTGGTCTACTGTGTGAATGAAAATTGACCCAAAGGGGTGGGGTTGACTTTGAGGTTTTAAGGTTTTCTTCAGGGCATAGTCGTGAGACTTCCTCCAGTTTCTATCAGGCCAGTAAGCGTGGTGTCTGTGTGTCTGTGTGTATGTTTGAATTGCCTCCCCCCCACACACATTTTTCTCCCATGATTTTGCTGTGTAAAGTCTGCGTGTATGAATGAATGGGTCATGTATGTTCATGGTTAGTTGTGGAATCACTTACTTTCCATGGGACCAAAACTAAATGGTGATCAGACAAAGAGGAAAGGAGAAATGAGAAAATAATGCAACTAATATACAAAGGATATTTATAACTCTTTAGAACACAAGTTACACTTGAAAAGACATTTTAATAATATCAGCAGGAGGATGGACACTAGTCTGAAAGAAATAGCCAATGTCTTATGCTCAAAGGACATCATGAACCAGGGATTTCACCGACTTGATTATCTGATAGTAAAATAATAGTAATCATAATAATGACTGCAGTAGAGATGGACCCAAGCAATTTCCCCCACAATTGTGTTTTATACGTTAACTCCCCCTTTTCTTTCCACACATATGGATGTGTGTGTATATATAGCACAGATACATGTGTATGCACATATATACATATACACACAAAACTTCTCCTTCCAATTAACACAATTGGCTGGTGACTCATAAATAAAAACACCCTCAGTGCCAGGGAGATGTTTTGGATTTAAAGCCATCCTTCAGAGCAGTGTTGAAGGCCTACTGTGGGTTTCTGAGGCTGTAAATTTTTACCTGAGCAGAAAGACAGCTCTTCCTCTTTCTACCGGGTAGTGGTTTGTGGTTTCTGGCTGTGGACTTAGTGCCTAGCAGCCCTACAAGTAACAATTGTGATAGGAATCGACAAATATTTGTGATTTCTAATTTTAAGTGATACATAAAAGGAATCCTTTCAAAGAATCAAAACACCTTCATTTTATCCAGACAGTAAAAAATAGAAAATCACAAACTGCAGAATTTCTTCTTGGAATTTTTTGCTATCAGGGTCTATTTCATGACCTGGAATTGTTGGAGGAACGCAGCAGGGGAGTCTGTACCCTAGTTCTAAGAACTAAGTAAGTAGAATAGGGACAAGGACGTGCTGGAAAGGAGAAGTTCCTGTCCTCTAGAAGGTTGACACTACTTAGTTCTGGGCTAGAGTAAGTCCCATGAATGTTGTCATAGCGTAAATTTCATACTCCTTGAATTCACCTTGCCCAAGGTTCTCAGCCTGAAAGAAATAGTCAATGTTTGATTAAGTCTTACTCCTCAGACTGACACTGAATACTGTGAATTCCCAAGAAGCTTATGATTGGATTCTAACTCCGTATTCTGTATGTCCAGGTGAGGAGCCCTGACGGTAAGTGGTTACAACTCTGACTCAGCGGCAGTGAGGGTGGGGCCTTGAGGGTATGTCTAAATAAACCATGATTACGTTTTTTTGCTGTTAGCTGCAGTTTAGTTGGCCAGGGACCCATAGTGAACCCATGTGGCATGGAAAAAAAGCCACTGTATCCTGCACAATCCTGATAAAGTTTGATGATCAAATTCCTGTCACCCAAAGGGTTTCATACCTATTTATCATAGGTAACCAGACCTTTCTTGCTGATCTGTCTCCGTCTGGAAGCTCAGATGAAATCTGATCCATATCAGTGCAAGCCACCAGTCTCCACTGACCGTGAGCTGCCAGGTGCACTTGGAATGCTTTGCCCATTAGTGGAATCCAGTTCTCAAACCTAGAAGGCTAGAATCCTGAAACAGAACCACCACTACCCACCAGATGACGGGTTTCTTCATTACTCCACCTGATCGTGTAGTGGTTAAACCTGTGGCTGAAAACTGAAAAGAATGCAGCGCATTGCTTTTCATAGCGATTGGAAAAGCTACAGGGGGTTCTCATAGGGATTGTCAGCATGTACTCAATATGGTTCCTGTCTCGTGCATCTGACACCTGGGCTCTTTCGCATCCCTGAATATTTGCTTTAGGATATAAATATTGTTCGTGCTGTCTGGCACTCCCAACCTTCTATCTTAAAGATAATCATTTAAAATTTCTTGACTTCCCAACTTTGTTCCATCAAAAGCACCATACATCCAATTCTTATTCAGTCATAATTCTATAATGTGCTCGTTACTCAACAGCTTCTGGTGGGACTTGCAATGTAAGCTCAGTCTGAATCTTAGCTAAAAAGACACCAAGTCAATGAAAGCCTGCTTTATCTAATCTGAAGCCTGTGCGTAGGACTTTTGAACGGTTCACGACTAATAAAATCTGTAATAATTTCAACTAAGAAAAGGGATAAGTACACAATAGATGTTGCTGTTAGTTCTTAAATAAAAACAACAGTAAGCACATGTGTACCTTGTTTTAGTACTTCCTATAAATATATTTCTTAGCTTTATTTTACTTCTATAGAAATGAACATTAATAGGGTTTTTCTCACGGGTGGAGAGCAGGGAGGGAGATAAAAATGAGGAGCTGATACTGAGGGCTCAAGCAGAAAGCACATGTGTTCAGAACAATGATGGCAACAAAGGTACACATGTGCTTGATACAATGGATGGAAGTATGGATCGTGATAAAAGTTGTACGAGCCCCCAATAAAATGATTCAGAATAGGTTTTCAATAGTCAAAATGAATCATGGAGAGTTTTCGATGACAAGTAACCCTTCTGTACATATGAAATGAGGTGATTAAAAACTTTTACAAGTCAACTTGATCTTCAAATATTGGTGCATGCTTTGCACCTTTGACCCTCTATGACCATTTGGGCACATGAGAAGCTATTTTAACTGATTTGCTTCAGTTTTTGTTTGAAAGAATAGATAAAATGGTTCTTTAATGAAATCATATATCATGCATTTTACTTATATGTAGAAAGTGGTTAGAACTGGCTATAACAACTATTATGAATATAGCAAACTTGTTTCACTTTGTGAATTTTGTCCTGATAAATGATAAGTTTACTTAGAAAGAAAGTCAGGTTAAATAAAAAGAAAGCATAGTATTTCAAATCTTAGAATGAAAGCATATTTCTAACCATTTTCTTTATTTCAATTACTCTACCACACATCGTTTGAAGAAGTAAAAATACCTATAGCATTATGAAATTTGAAAATTTGACCAACTTTTGAACTTAAGTTAATATTTTATAGATATTATTTGTATTGATATACACATAAAATGTAAGACACTTAAAATATTCAGTTTAATATTCTCAATAAACCTATAGCTTAGTATCCTTGTGAGAATTCTCCTTTACAAGCTAGAATTAAAGTACGCAATAAAATAAACAGAATTTTATTTTAATAGGATTTATTTCACAACCAGTTTATTAATAGGAGCATTCATTACATAAGCATTGAAATACTCAATGACAAGTGGTATAGCAAATGTGTGAATATTTGGAAATAAGTTATACTTTTGAAAATCACAATGTTGAATTAATACAGCTGTGTATGTATTTAATCATCTTCAAAGTCTCCAGCTCATTTGAGAATAGATTACTCCATACTGGAGAATGTAACAAATTATATTATTTTAATGTAGATAATACTTTTTATGGGCTTTCCGATGCTACTAGGGTATCTGACATGTAACAATAATATATGACATCTCATTTGATATTTAGCACAATACTCATAGAGAGTGGGTTCTTTTCCAAAGAAATCTTTGCAAATAACCTGATAAGAAACCCATTACAAAGCTTTCCATGTGAAAATGATGCATACTTAATATAAAACAATACTTTCTACGTCTTTTCAGACAGAGTTTACTCCTTTATTCCTAGCACATTAAGTCTCGTCAAAATCTAAGTTAATGGTGAAAACAATTCTTATTTTGGGGGCTTAATTGTCTTCAATTACCCCTTTTAAAAGGAAACAGCATGTCCGTGGTACCTTTATTTTGGTAGGTTCCCACACACCCCACCCACTTTCTTAGCTATCAGCTACCTGAAGAAACCGGAATGTAAATCCTCCACTCACGTTTCCACCGTTTTTTTTTTTTTTTCTTCTTCTCAAATTTCCTATTTCATTTACAATTCGGCTGAGTGAGGGTGAAGAAATGTTAACCACTCTAGAAATAGGCAAAACCTCAAAACGCGGATTGTTCACCATGCTTCTGAGTAGAATCACATCGTCCAAGGAGTGCTCAAAGCCAGTCAGGCGACCCTTTCAAAAGCACGACAGCAGAGGAGCCTTGTCCACTTCACAGACCGAAGGCACCTGCGAGCCGCACGTTCCCTGCGTCGACTGCGCCGCGCAGCCAGCCGGCAGCAGAGGGCGCGCTGGCGCTGCGGGCAGCCGCGTGCGAGCGCAGCGCCTTCCCGCAAGAAGAAAGGCCACAACAGGGACTCAACGGGTCGAGCTGTTCCTAAATGATGCCGAGAAGCTTAATGGAGCACAAGAAGCGGACGTTGTCATTGTCAAAAGGGCCCCACAGCACCTCGCGCCGGCGTTTCTCCAATTGCGAAATCTGGATCATTTTATTGTAAAACTGCTGAGCGTGGGATTTCACAGCGAGACAATCGGAGACGGACAGGAAACCAGACGATTCTCTTCAAAAGAAATCATTTCAACAGCTCGGCACTTTACAGATCAATAACCACTCCAGATTTAATTTGGTAACCAGATCACCAAACGTGTTTCTTATTCGACAGGGTAGTTTTCCCTTCTCTCTTTCGCATCCCCAGCATTTCATTTTTTTTATTGGACATTTTTTAAACCGATGAAGCTGTCTGAAGAGTGGGTTCAGCTTGTTTTAAACAATAAGGATTAAAGTGAGGGGATCAGGTCTGTTTCTATTACGACATATGAATTATACCACAAGGCAGGCAGGAATACTGGGAGGCCCTGGCGCCGTGGAGGAGATGCGGGAGCGAGAAATCAGCGCAGCCACAAAAATGCTGGCCGGAGCCCAAGATCTCAGTGATAACGCGTCAGCTTTCAAACCCATTTCCGTTTGTTTCCGAGTTCAGTTTTTAATTCACACAAGAGGAGTCTTTCCAATACTTTCTTTTTGTCACTTAAGTCCATATGCTTCACCTACACCCTCCCATTGCATAAGATTAACTGGAACTTATGTAATCAAAGGGTATAAAAATCCTGCTTCTCAGGTTGCGAAAGCCAAATGAAAAATAAAATCTGCCCTGGGGGAGAGGGCCAGGAGCAGGCCTCCGCCAAGGATATTGCACCTCGCTGCTTTATTTCCTGACATTTTGAAAATATCTCCAATGTTCAGGTGTAAATGGATGAAGTTGAGGAAAATATTCTCTCGGATCATGTGGCCTATTACAATATCTGGATTAAAACCGGAGTTTCTCCCCTTCACTACCCAATCTTAATATTATATCTGTGCTTAATCTTAGCAGTGTTTATGTTTATGAATTTGGAAGCAAACGGAGGAGGCGAAAACGTAGCAATTCCGAAGTTAAAGCCCTGGATGACTGCGAATTGGTTGACTTCCCATGATTTTTCTCTCTCTCTCTGTTGCCATTTTGATCCAGTAGTCGTTCGTTAGGACATTTCACATTTTATTGTATATCGTCGGCGTTCTTAATAGGTTAGGATGATGAACTACACGGAGAGATTTAAAGAAATGATGACACTATCCAGTCTCTAAAAGTGAACCTTCAATTGTCTGGGGTTTAGTAAACCGCTCAGCCTCTTTCTATCTGCAGAAGCTAGCAGGAGGAGGGCGCCTTGGTGGTTTTTCCGCAGTGCGGGTCTGGGCTGGCCCTGCGCAGCACTGCCTCCTGCCGGCGGGGAAGCGCAAAACAGGCTGCGCACAACCGTCTACAGCCAAGATTGCTTCTGGGACCTACGTAGGCAGCCAGCCCGGCTTTGACCTCTGGGATCCGAGGCTCCAGTTGTCTCACCTAGTCCTTATCCGCACTTCCCCCCCCCCCACCCCCTTTCCTGTAAGTCTGCAGTCTCACACCTGAATTCGTGTGAATCCCTTTGGCGACCGCATCTGCTCTGTTGAGAGTTGAAACCGAAGATTTCTCATCTCTATCTTAAAGACAATGATTTAAGAAAAGAAGGAAGGGGGGGGGGGCAGGGGAGAAGAGATATCTTTAATCTCTCTCTCTCTTTCTCTTGGCAGTTCCTTCCCGATGTTTAGATTTAGGTGTCCTTCAGACTAAACTGACCCCACCCTAACCCCCACTCCCAGTATACAGGTATACTAACTGTGTATATACTTACGTGAAACCTGAAAATTACCAGACCGGCATAGCAACAGCTTGCGTAAATTAGTTCGCTAAAACATTTGGTTTCGCTGTGTGCGACCTTGCCCTTCTCATCTGGTCCCTCCTTTCCTAAATTACCCAGTATCTTGTTACTCTCTGGGTTGGTGGTAGGTGATCCTATCGCTTTTCGGGGTAATTACCGAGAGGGACGAGGACCCCGGTCAGCACCGCGGACAGCGCCAGGCGCTGAGGGCGCGGCCACTTTGGCGCATCCTGTTTTAGCTCGCCTCCTTTGTTCCCAGCCAGCATAGGCCAAGACAGAACAAAGACATCCATCAAGGCTCGCGTTCTCAGCCTGGATTTTCCTTTGGCTCTGAGGCCCTGGTGCACAACTACTACCTTAATAAGACACTCTACCTCACTAGCTTCCAAATAAGTCCAATTCCTCAGCCTTTTCAAAGTCTCTCGTCCTGCCCCTTTCACTTGTCCTACTCCTTTGACCGATTTGGCTTTTGCAACTGTGCTGAGACCAGGACGTTCTCTTGACGTTTTAAAGACTGGCAAGGCTGACTCGTGGCCAGGAAGAGAAAGGGAGAAGTCACCCTGGGGTGGGGGTGGAGGGTTTGTTCCTCGTTCTCTGCAGAGGTCGTGCCATTTGCGATCTCTTTTGACATGTGGTGGGGACGCCATTTACTGAGTTATCCTCTTTCTTGTTTCTTCTGCTGTGCTTCCCCAGCTTGGCCCAGGAGCGCAAACAATCACAGTACCTGCTCTTGAAAGAACCACTGTTTTCTAAACGCTTCCACGTTCTAGAATAAGTCCACAAGAGAGAACTCCTGCTTTCCTGACAGCTGTCACCGAAAGAAGCGCCTCTAAAATCCCCCTTCGGGATTTGCCTGTGGATTCAGCTTGACTTTCAGACACTAGGTCGTACTCAGTTGGGGGTCTTTAAGCGGCCTCGCAAGGGTTTCCTTCTAACACCCTCCTCCAGTCACCTTGCATTTGCCTTTTCTCTCTCTGACCCTGAGAAGCTCCGGTGTCCTTCAAGTGCAGCTGCAAGGCTCCGCTCTTGGCATTCACCGCGTGCCTTAATTGTATGACATTAAATCAAGGTCCGCTGTGAACACGGAGGGCAGAGTCTCTGTTCTTGATGCGGAAAGCAACTGACCCCCTGCAGCTACCACCCTTCTCCGCCCCCCCCCCCAACTCCTCCCAAGAGTTCCAGGTTCCTGTGGTTCCCGCACAGGGGTAAATGGACTGTTCTGAGCTTGCCTCCTTATACAGATGGCGCTGTCTTTGGCCAGTGCGAATGAAGTGTAAATGCTGTGTGTGCCTGCGTATGCACAAGCATATATCTGGATGCCAGTGACAGCATGCCTAAAAGCTTACGTCTTCCTATAAGTCTAGTTTTCCGATGACGGCACGGATCAAAGTTAATCGCTCCTCCCGTACAGATCTAATTTCGCAATCTTATAATTTCACTGAAGGCAATTAACCGAATTGGCTCGGCCTGCTTCTCTTGCAATGCCCTTGTGAGGCATGACACGTTTTTAAAACCCGCGCCACCGCACGTTCTGGTGCGGAAAGCTTTCCCCACTCTTAGCTGCAGGGATCGGATCTAGCATAGAGAAAGAATTTTTTTTAAAATCACGGGTGCGTGCGTGCATGGCAGATAAACACGCAACTCTGTCTAGTCTCTGCGGCCTCTGATAACGTGACCGCGGTGGTCGTTGGGAGATTTGGGGGGGAAAGATCAGAGTCCAAAGGCGGGCTGGGTCATCTTTTTTGGTAATGCGGAAAGATTAACTCAATCACACCTGCCCAGTCCCGGGAGAGCAGGGCGGCCCATCTGGCCATGCTGCGGTTTTGCTGCAGAGAAAAGGCCGCGGCTACTGGTTAAAGCGTCCTCGGGCCACAGAGAGAAGCCCTCGGGCTGGCCTGGCCTGGGGACTGTGGCTGGGACTGCGCACAGCCAGTGGCCAGGGTCAGGAGGCTGCAAGGGCCGAGGTCTGGCGCCGAGGGCGCTAAGGGATGCAGGGGTTGACCTCTACGGGCGGAGCACTCGACGCGGCCGCGGACCGCCGCAGCGCTGATGTCGGTGTCGCAGAGGGCCCTCTCCGGCCAGTAGCAAGGCCCGCTCCCGCCGGGGCGTCCGGGAAGGGAGGATCCTCAGCCATCGCGACCTGGGGCGGCGCACCACTGGGCTGCCAGCCGCCGGGAGTCGATCCTGGGCGGAGACCCCCGGAAGATGCCCCCTGAAAAACAGAACCAAAGCGCAAAATTAAAGGAGGGGGACGAAGCCGGGAGAAGGGACGTGGAGGCAGGAGGGAGTGGGAGAAGGGGACTTGGGGCGTGGTGGGGCAGGGGACCGAACGGAGGAAGGGAACTTGGCCGGCGGGCGGCGACCTCGGGAGCCAGGCTGCAGTGCGGCGCGGAGCGGCAGCCGGGTGGCGAGGCGACCGCGGCGAGAGCGGGCGGGCTGGTCCCCGCTCCCAGAGGCGCAGGGAGGGGGCTGTGCGCCACCGGCTGGTCCCCAGCCTGAGAAGCGACTCCCAGGGCTGAAACCGTCCCCTCCAGCCCAGCCAGGCTCCTTCCGCGCAGCCCCACCGGTCCCCTCTCCCGCACCCGCTTTCCAGGCGCTCGCCCCGCCCTCCGTCGCCAGCAGGACCGCACTCTCCCCTGCGTCCCCACCCCTTCCTGGCTTAGGACCCTGAAAACTGCAAGACCAGCGAGTCCCGGCGAGAAAATCGAAACGATCGATCAGAGAAAGAAGTACATGGGCACAACCCCCTAGAAATGGGAAGGAGAGAGCCCTGCGAGCCCTGTTCAAACCTGCAGAGGACCGAGTGTCTGCAAACGCTGTTCAGCGCGTTCTCGCAGCAAAGAGGAGGCAGAGAGGCTTCCGAGGTATAAGGTGCTTTCGAGTGGGAGGTGGGGGTGGGGAGCGGGTGGGTAGGAGCCGTCCGGTCTTTCCCCCTCGCTTGCTGATCCAGAATTAGGGATTAATGGCTCGCTCCAGCCAAACAAATAAGGCATCTGCCTTCGGCACAAGAGGATTACACGGGCTGCTGACGTCACCAGTCAGACAGATGTTGGCTCCCAAAGTCCTGAGCAGCTAGCTCGCTGTGTCCTTGAAACCCAAGAGCCGCAGAAAGCGCGCACCCCCCCAAGAGCTGCGCCTGGGCACAGCAAAGGGCTAGTCCTGTCCTTGCTTGCAGCCCCGAGCCCCAACACAGTGACCCAAAGGCAGCCTGGAAAATGCTGTACCCCTCCTTCAATCCACCCGCCCCCCTGCTCCCCTCTCCCCCCGCCCCTCAACACACCACCTCTAAGGCCTTTCTCCAGCATCAATGCCCAGGCGCCAGGCTCCAACAAGGAAAGTCAAAGTCACCCTTCTGGGTAGTCTTCCTCCAAAATGGAGACTACTCTCACAAGGTATTATCTGGACCCGCACATCTTAGTTCTTGGATTCCTACTGGCTTACACAAGGCTGACCAATAAACAGTCAACATTTTAGGCCCGAGAGAAGAGGGCTTGCCTCTTAGTGATGGGTCCCAGCGGCAAAATCAGGGCTAATCTGCCTCACCCCCCACCCCCGGCGCCCCCCCCCCCCCCCCCCCCCCCCCCCCCCCCCCCCCCCCCCCCCCCCCCCCCCCCCC
>PVJH01006511.1:0-13768 GCA_004026705.1 Nesogale talazaci | reverse complement strand
CCCACTGGAGCCCAGGACCACCAGTGCATAAAACACAGGACCTCACCATGGTCCTGATCAGGTCTTTCTAAAATGCTCCAGCATTCTCTTTGCACATGCTTTCAAGACTTTTCCCCCATAAGTATGAGTTTGTATATGTGTGTGCCCCAAACATATCTAGGACCTAATTTTAAGAACATGAACAATCAGGTAACCGCAGTTTCCTCCAATAACCAAATCTGGTGGCAGATAGTCCAAGAATTACTTTCTTTTTAAACTGACCTT
Organism: Nesogale talazaci; assembly: GCA_004026705.1. Lineage (NCBI taxonomy): Eukaryota > Metazoa > Chordata > Mammalia > Afrosoricida > Tenrecidae > Nesogale > Nesogale talazaci. Next base: position 13,504 of record PVJH01006511.1, on the reverse strand, counting down.
GTAGCAATAAGTGTCATTTTTAAATTCAAATTTAAACTATTTTGATTTCTTTAACCTATTATTTTTTCAGGCCTTTACACTTCACACTGAAGCCAAATTATGATATTAGCTAATAGATGAAACTAGATTTTTAAATGGGCAATTTGAATGTGTTATGTAAGCCACTAATGAAATAGTTTTAAATGAAACTCAATTCTTTAAAATAAAGACAACTTAAGCAATGCTCAGAGAAAACAACAAACCGCCATCACCACCACCAACAGAAAGATCTCCAACACTGAACCTATACTGTGTCCTGAGTTGAATCAGTACATATGTAAAATTCAATGACTTCTGATCAAAGCAATTGCTTACAAAATGATACTAATGGTTACATACTACACCTAAACAGGAGTAAACAGAGTTGCTGGATTATATCTGCATTCATATTATCCTTGTCTATCAATGCAGCATTCAATATTTTCAATTCTATTCATTTATAAATTCAGTCCCTGATAAAAATCAATTTAATTTTCTTTAGTGTCATTCAGCCAGTGCCAGCTTAAAATAGGCACCTCTCTCTCTCTCTCTCTCTCTCTGTCTCTCACTCTCTCTCTCTCCTTTCTACTTCAAAGCCTTAAAAGAAACAGTTCACATGTTAAATGGACGAATCTCTATTGGTTATTTACCAGTAACAAAAGGTAGACTTTATCTTACATTTGTTTGATAAGGAGCATATTCTGTTTTTGATATAGGGTAAAAATTGAATATATAAATCATTGGGTTTTTTGAAACGTAGTGTAAATTGTAATGCCATGTATCAATCTAATTCTGATGAATTTTGCCTCTAAACATGTTTTCAATTAAAACCTCCATTCTGATTTTTCAGCATTTTACTGGTGTCCTCTTTGCCCAAGGATTGAATATTAGTTCGCTGTCCATGGTCTTGATGCACATGAAGGGAGATGCTAAAGGTTCTTTATGAAAAATGCAAAGTAGAATGCTTCTACACAAATTTACTCTCGAATATTTAAAAATGCTGTCAAAGAGGGAAAGAAGTCTAAAAGCTGTAGTTTTCTCTTTCACACCATTTGGCTTCATGTCTTTATATCTTTGCCATCAAATTGAAAGTACTGGAGGCAGATGGGGAAAGTTTGCTTCTCTCTCTCTCCTCTTTCAGCTGACAAAAACCACTGCCCTATGCAAGAACCCAAAGAAATAGAGTAAAAAGGAAATTATATTTTCAACACGCATTTTTGCCGAAATTAATATAGGTATCTTACATAGACAACCTCAATCACTTGACAAATGGTTTAATATGTGCAGAGAATTTTACAGGGGAACAAATTAAGAAAAACAAGCTAGTTGAACAACCCTCTCTCTCAGTCTACACACACACACACACACACACACACACACACGACAGACATAAGCACTAAATGCATTCATAAGAATCCCTTCTTTGACAACTTGCAATTCCTTCTATTGAAGCACAAGAAGCATGTGCTGCAGTGTCTAAGGCTAGTTAATAATTCCAACTTTCCCAAATGAAATGTCATTTTCAATTCTAAAAACTGAAAACTGATCTGCCTGGGAAATATTTAACTTTTTGTGTTACTTCATAGAAAAGATCTAAAGAGAAAGACCTTCTTCCCTCTACACATTTATATGTCATTTAGGTGGGTTTTTTTCCTTGTAGAAAAATTACATATACACAAAGTTGTCGCTGCATATCTTTGGGGGCCATCAAGCTGCACAAATGGGTCATATTTTTATTTAGATGCAGGTAGCCCAACGGTACAAAAACGTGCTCTTACCAAATTGGAGGTCTGTAGCCAGGTCAGGTTGTGGGACCAAGTCCCTGGAATGTACACTTTTGCGGGTCAGGAAAAGGCTACTTTCCAAAGAAGTATTAAGAACTAGGGAAAACCCCTCTACCGGAAGAAAATGGCCTAAACACAATAGGACTCGCCATTTTCTCCTTCGGAAGCACAAAGAGCTTGGCGCTAACCGGCACACAAAGGAAGTGTGAGCCCGCGGAATTCTTGCACATTTTCAAGAGGCCAAAAAGGACCTTCCCAGGACGAAGAATACTCCCTCCTGGGCGGTTCGAGATCCATACTCTCCACCCTCCCTCAGCCTTCACAGCAAGAAGATTCTTTATGACCTGGAGGGAAAGCCCCACCAAAGGCGCGAGAATGCGCGTGAGCTCACCCCGGGTCAAGCCAGCCTGGGCACCGAGCGGCAGCAGCCATCTGGGTTCCATTCTAGGCCGGAGGGACGCAGCCCCCCTCGCCGCTTTTCAGCTGCTCTCTGCCAGGTTTATCCTCCGGAGTTTAGAAAGCTCCAGCCTCCACTCCACCCAACGCCAAGCACCCCTCTGGCAGGCTGGAGCTGAGCACGCGGCTCCGAAGGAAGGTCAGGACGCTGGGACCCCCTGCACCCGGGCGCCCCCAGGCTCGAAATCTCGGGTCGCCGGGACCCTATTGCGCACCCCCACCTCGGCCGAGACATTCTTGGCGCACGTGCGAAAAGTGGAAGAAGGGTCGAGGGAATGCCTGCGAATAAAAACACTCAACCCCACAGCGTCCGGACTCACAAAGAGAACGCGTCCAGTCCAACAGGCAACAGCACCCGTGGATGTAGGAAAAGGTGTACTTACAGCCCGGGCGTGCTGGGTAATCCGCGTCTCGGCCCCCTACTTGAAAAAATAAAAACAAATACTACATGGTTTTCTGTATTTGATTTTGCACCTCGTCCACCGTTGAGAAGGAGCGAAAACAAAAATCTTGTAGCCTAGCGGGGGTGGGGGAGGGGATGGGCATTTTCATTGTCTGTACTCTGCACTCGCAGCCCAAGTAAAGACGCTCAGTGTCTTGTGGGGCTCCATCGACTTTCTGCTGGAAATTCAGAAGCTTGCCAAGCTGCAGAGCTGGGGTTTGGGCTCCCTTCTCCCTCCCTCCCTCTGCATTCTCTCTCTCTCTCTCTCTCTCTCTCTCTCTCTCTCTCTCTCTCTCTCTCTCTCTCTCTCTCTCTCTCTTGCTCACTGGATCGCTAGCTCACTGTTTTTTTTTTTTTTTTCAAAAGAGGGCAGGTCGCTTCCTGCATCCCAATGAGTTAAATCAGTCACTTACTTCTCACGCATCAGCAGCCTCTTTAACAACCCGAGGGCTGCAGGCACAAAAGAGCATTTAGCTGCCTCCAATTTGTGTAGCAGGCCTGTCCTTAATTTGTTTTTGGAGTATAATTAAATCATGTATTTCACCTAATATAAAAATACCAAGTTCCCAACTTTATTGAATGGACTGCTAACGGTAGCCCTTGAAAATAAAGCCCCCTTCTTGGTATCTTTAGATAGGACCTAGTACGCACCAGAAATGGAAGGCACTAGTGCTTAGGGCCCACATCTATCCACCCCTCCCCCCTTTCACACGTCAAGGTCACAGTCATATGATCCCCAATTGCTTTCCAATGAAGTCCTTTCTCAACCCTTAGACTTGGAAAGGAATTAACGTTTTGTTTTGGTGGGTTTCCATTGTATTATTATCATGAAATGAAATACATAGTATGGCAAGATCTGAACGATGAAATAAATAAATAAATAAATAAATAAATAAATAAATAAATAAATGCCTCCTGCCTCTGAGATCCTCACATAAGCAAGCAGAATCATCTGAGATCAGATGTGGGCGAGCGGTGGGGGTTAACATGCAGTGAGGGTGTGCTTTCCATCCTGCCCTCCTCACCCTCTCCTCCGCAGCCAATTCGTTGGTAGCTCTGGCTTTGCTGGGGTTTCTTCCCGAGGCTGAGTGGGCCTTAAGAGGCGACAGGTCCGACACTTTTCTAGCGCTGGGATATTGAGGATGCCACCAGAGAGTCCGGTGTGGGGGGTCATGCACATGGCTCCTTCCCCCCCACCCCCACCCTGCCACCTCCTCTGAAGGAGCGAGGGCACAAAGAGCAACTCTGCCTTCCTGCAGTTCCTCCTTCAGAAAGAACTCCAAGCTCAGCCATTGTTCTTTCTCAATGAAGGAGGCCCGGGTGACAATGGAGAAGTTCTCTTCCCCACACTCACCATCCACCTCCTCCCACCCCCACCCCCCACCCAAGGCTTCTACTGGCGAGATTGGGACATATTTTGTTGCTCTCGAGGCCGGAATGGAAGATCATCGGATTCATTCTCCTTAATGTCTTGGTTGTCTTCTTTGTGTTTTCTTCAGCAGTATTCCTTTGAGTTGTCAGTGGGTTTCCCCATTCCCATTTTCCAGCTCTCACAGCCTTGGTTTAGAAACATGGTTTTCCCACTACCAGAGGGGTTAGGGCTGCAGACACCTGCATGACTTCCTTCCCTAGAGAAGCTCAGTCGCAACCTCCTGCCTCTGAATATTTCTTTTTAGGTCCTCAGTGATCTCGGAGTTTTGAGGAAGACTCAGGTTCACCTGGCACACGGATAAAACCAGACGGGGCTAACGCTGCTGCAGGGCTGAGGGGAGGGGAGTACCCACCTGTACCAGGTTGAGGTCTGCTAGAAAACGCACCAAGACCTCCACTCCATGAGCTGTTTGCAAAAGGTGGAAAATCAAAGATTTAAGAGGGACTATATTTTACGAGTAGAAAGTATATGAGTAATTTATGCATGTGCGTATATGTTTGCCTATGTGTGTGACTATGCCTATCTATGTGTGTGCATGTACACATCTAATTTCCTCACGAATTCTACCATGCCTGTTTTACAGGCTAGGCTTCACCTACCACCAAACAGCATGTGCTGCAAGCGTTTTCGCTGAGTCCTAAGGCCTCCCCATGCCGGTGTGGTACTGGCCGCCAGAGACAACGTTCCCTTCGTCCTCCATCCCGATCTTTTTAACTGGACGATGCTCATTTTATTCCTTTCCCGTTTGTTGACCTGGGATGTAAAACTGCTAAAGATCAGCAAAGTCTTGCCCAAACCTGAGTGGGCAAGGTCACAAGGCAGGCCCCGAGTGTGGCCTGCGGGGGAGGTACGGATTTGTCTCTGGTCAGCGACCAGGGTCTTCTGAAGGCTCAGAGTGACCCCTGTACCCATCTTCGCCGCCCCAACTCCTCCCTGCGGGCTCTGGTAAGGCCAGCTTTGCCTTCTCTGCAGCGTCCCTATCAGTCCAGCCTTGGTGCTGACTTGAAGACCTTGAAAGGCAACGCAGGCTCATTTCCCAGGATCCGGCCGCACCCTCGCCTGCTCCTTATTCGGAGTCGACGCGGCGATGGAGCCGGGTTGCAGGCTCGCGCTACACCTTCTGGTTGGCCTTTCCTTCCCAGCTTCAAACCGACGCCTGCGGTGAGACACCTGCAAGGCAGCAGGCGGCCTAGCCGTGGCCAGGGCGCTGCTTGCCTGCCGTGGCGCCCAAAGTCCAAGCCATTAGGCCCTCCCCTAGCCGGGCCCCAGTCGCTGGATCTGGGCCCAAAACCCAGGGCGCGGGTTCCAGATCGTGCCCCTGCAGCCCTTGGTGGAGCCACCGGAACCGGGGGCTCCAGCAGCCCTGGCTTTGGGCTTTTGCACTCTCGGCGCGCAAGCCGCCTCGTCTCCCGCGCACCTCCTCGCCTAGGCTCGGAGCTTATGAAAATGTAACCCAACTCATTGCCAGGAGTTGTTGCTAATTAGTGGATAATAAACTTCTGTCGCCAGGCCACAAAAGTCTTTTAAAAGTGCAAAGGTGTTCTTTGTGATGGCCTCAGAAAGGGGATTAGCATATCAATTGGACTGGAGGACCGGACAATGCGTCCTCCTCCCCCTGCACTGCCCTTCTTTCCACACTCGCCGCCTTAGCCTCCTCCTGCCGCCCTTCCTCCTCCTCTTCCTCTCTCCGCTCTCAACCTGCCCCCGAGCGGGTGCGAGCTCAGGGCGCCGGGCCGGGACAGGGCGGGCAGGCGCAGCGCGCGTTTCCTACCGCCCACAGTGTGGTTTGGCCTAAGTGGTTCCTCGCCCATGCCCTCGCGGGCCACCGAAGCCTCCCCCAGCCCCGCGCGGAAGCACGCGCCAGGGGAAGGTGGTGGAAGCGCGAGCGAGGCCGAGGGGGCCGGTGCAGAACGGAACGCTGCTGGCCCTGGTGGCCAGGAGGGCATGGACTAGGGCTAGCCCGACGCGGCCCTTCCTCCCAGTCCCTCGTGACCTGGGTCCTGTCACTGCCTGGCCCCGGAGCCCGAGTCTCTGGCTTCCCGCGCTGCGCCACCCCGGGTCGAATCCCTCTCCTTTGGCCGCAAGGCTTCGCCAGCTCCCCAACCTTAAAGCTTTTACCCCCCCCTCCCCCCCCCCCACGCCAGCTGACCTCCGGGTTCTTGCTGGCCCTCTCTTCCCGGCGGGAGACCGTCCTGGAAAAGTCGAGGCCTTTGGACTGGTGGCTGCCCATCATGTTCTGGGGGGGTGCGGGTGCGCCATGCCCATGGACCAAGATGCCCGTCACCTGCTTGCCAGCTGGCTGCCCCAGTGAGGCGAGCAGGGCAAGGCCCCCGGAGTGGTCCAGGCCCTAGCAGGCCGGGTCCGGCTGTCTCCCTACCGCGCCCCACCGCCCCCATCCGCACCTCTGGACTCTGGCCCTAGCGGGCCTTCTGGGTGACAGCTGCACCTGCGGGGCCAAAACTCGCCCCGCAGCCCCCCTGGTGCGAGAAAGCCGAGCCGAAGTCGGTGTCAGGAACTGAGACGCGGCCCACCCTACCCCCGTCCCGCCCGGACCGGCCCAGCGTTGGCTGGACGGGCCGCGAGGCTCGGGCCACCAGAGCCGCCGAGGTGCCTGGGGCCCGAGAGAAAGAACAGAAGACACCGTGAAGGGCGCGGGGTGGGGCCGCGCGCACCCCGCAGCGACGGCACCTTCGCTCGTCGGGAGCCGGGTCCCCCGCACGGCTTCCTGGACCTCTGGAGCCCGGTGCGACCAGCTGCGGGCCGGATCGCTGGCCCCTTGGCCCAAAGGCCTACGTGCTGGCCACCCTGGCGACGAAACCCTGTTCTCTTTTCTTCTCCCCTCCCCCACGCTCCCACCCCCACCCCCAAGAGGCCGCTTCCGTCCTCCTCTAAATGCATTTCAAAAGAGGAAATCTCTGGGGCTCTCCTTTTCCCACTCGTCTTGCCTCCCTCTTAAAACTGCTGTTCGGCGGCGAACAAGTGCCAAACTCACACAAGTTTCCCCGAAAACGCACCATTTTAACTGCCGAGAGGGAAAATGTCGGGGGGCGGGAGGGAAGCGTAGGTCGGTGTTTCCCTAAATGCAAAACATCAGAGAAGAGTCTGAAAAGAGCTTTACTTTCCCTGCGAAATCTCCATTGTTGCCTGGCAAACAATGGGAGCCGGGGCGACTGCAGGGCTGTGAGAATGAATAGGGGATCCGCGGGATGTGTGCGGGTCAGTGCTTGGGGTCCCGGGCCTAAAGCCCTTTTCTCAGCTTGCCACAATAAACCAGCGCAAGGTTTAGTCTTTACTGGGTCACCGGCCACCCTCTATTATTCAACACTTCACAACAAAAAACACTTATTAATCAGCGCTGACCAGAGGCCCCTTTTTGAAACAAGAGAAGGGGGAGCGAGGGAGAGGGAGAGGGGAGAAAAGAAGATTGAGAAGCCCGGACAGATCTTTCGAAAGCCAGGGAGCAACCCTAGGGTACTTTTCCTGCAGTGGCCAAAGTTTATTTGACACAACAAAGTTTCTAATCAGTCCACGACGGAGACCTGGATCTCTCATTTGTCTTCCTGGTGCTTCTTCCTCTGAGGATGTTGGGGACTTTGTTGCAAGTAAGGATGGCTTTAGGTCAAATGGCTAAAGCCTGATCTTAAAGATCTAATTGCTCTTGGAAGTGAAGTCTGTTTCCCAGCTGGGCCTCCACTCTGGATGGTGCAAGCTATCGAAGACTGTCCAGCTCGAGTCTGGGCACACGGCTGATGGATGAGGTGTCAGGCCAGTAGTCATGTGAGGACTGATTTCCAAATGGTATGAGCAGTAGTCAAATGTGGTGTTTATTAGTGATACTGAATGCAATCTGTAAAATTTCAACTTCCTGACCTATCAGTTAGGATAGATCACCCAAAAAAAACTGAACTAAACTTGCTTGCTAAGATGAAGAGGAGCAGCCTCTTCCTATGCCTAGGCAAGGATTTCAGAGACAGCATGTAATGAGCAGTTTGAGAAGAAAATGGTTAAAAAATGTTCTCTACCACTAAAATCAGCAGTCTTTTGCTCTGCTTTGATAATTTTGACAAAGCTTATTTGATGTTCGTAACCTAGATGTGTGTCTTTCCTTTATCTGGTTACATGATAATTATGAACATATGGTCCAACATATATGGACACTCATCTACATCAAAGGGAAGTGCTACATATATCAACTTTATGGGTGAATCTAATCCATTTGGAACTCAGCTAGACATTTTTGATGGCAAAATTTTGCCACTTTTTGATTTGTGTTTGGAAGCCAATCGCTCTGGGTTTTTCTGTGTGTTTGACATTACTCGGGTTGTAATTTAGCCAAGTGAGTAAAGCTCTTTCGCAATGGCTGATGTTTACAAGGAAACAGAGGCAGCAGATACTGAATCTTGAGCGCCAAAGACACAAACAATTATTTTCCTAAAGAAATAGAAGTGGATGTCAAAGCAGTATTCTTTTCAGTTTAATTTTGTTTGTTTGTTTGTTTGTTTGCACTTTTGAAGTCCTGAATAACTTATCATGCTATGGTTCAGAGATGCCTTTTAATACTAGAAAATATATGGATGGGAGTATGTGAGTTGAACAAATTAAGCTGTAGAAGTAGGTGGCTTGGTAATGAAAGCAAGAATGCAGAATTACTTGATAGTTAAAGGACAGTGGTATATTCCAGAGTTTATGCAGCAAATGCAAAAATGGGTTCCCTGATTTAGTCTCAGAGAGACTTTAGATGTCTGCAATTAAATATTAGCTTTTTCATATAGAAAATATTGTGTTGCTTAGATTTTGCAAAGCTCAACAATTCTTGTGATAGAGTAACCAAGTGTTATCTGAATAATTTAAAGCCTGGGATTAAAGGTCTTGAAGTTGAATGCTGACAAGCTCTCACATGCAGGCAGGGGAAGGGAAGTTTTGTGTCCTTTTTTTCTGTATATGGTTTGAAAACAATTTGTTCAAGTGTGGTGGATTCTGTTTTAAGGTAAATGCATGGAAACAAACAATAAGTATATTACAAACTGTTTTCCAAATTAATGCATATTTTAGAAAAGGGGTAAGGATCTCTCTAATACATCAGAGTATGGCACCTAAAGTACACTGTTTTTTGAAGAGCTAGCCCTTAAAATAACATATAGCTTTAGAAAGGACCATCATTTTAGAAACTAAGTGGCTACACAGACTGCATTCCTTCAGGAAATCCATTTGTGGGACATGACAATCTTATGTCATGCTTTTCCTTTTGGCATTTTGGTTGGCTTCCTAATGTGCTTACAGGAGGCAATATTCCATTCCTGTGTGTACTTTCACTTGTAAACTGAAGGCACGCATGAAACCAGGCAGATCCTTCATAGATTATCTTTCGATTGAATTCTATTGAAAAAATAATACAGAAAAGCTTTCAGCAAAATATACAATACACTGAATATGTACACATATCACCACATAGTATAACATTTTAATGCTTATTTATAGAACCCAAATGCTTATCCTTTCTTTCTTACTTTTTTATTTTTGGCCATGAAATTAAGTAGATAGTATTGTAATGACATTCCCTTAAGCATACCAGTGAATTTGTATGGAAATTGGAATCTCTTACACATTTGTCAAAGGGAAAGTGAATAGTACGTAGACATATTCAGCAATGTTTAAAAATTTGATATGTTATTTGTTGATATTGCTTGCCATGGAAACAATTTTACTACAGTAGGTATATCTTTAAAAAAAAAAGCTATGTATATCTTTATAAAATCATTGTTACTCCAAAGTGCATGTATTCTGGTTTAGTACTGTTAAATTTTTTAAAATAAGAAAATAGTTACAGCTGTGGCAATAGTTTGAAAATTGTATAATAGACTTACAATATCCTAAAAATCACTTCATCGGTATATAACTTGGAAAAAATTTCCCTTAAAAAAAGTTTCCTGGACAATTTCTTTTCATGACACAGTCAAGAAAATGTCAACTACCAAAATACAATACATACTTTTGACCAAATGAATCTTTATCCAAATGAAGTTTGCTTGACTATGACTCTAAGAAGAAAGTATATGGTCATAAGATGAAATACACATATAATACTGAAATGTGCTTCATCTTAACAATTGTTTTCTTCCTAGCAGGTGAATATAATCCAGATACTTGCCTATCTTGTCAGAATTTGTCAATTCATTGTAAATTGATAACAACATAATTTAACAAAGTGTAGTATCAATAGGTTATCACAAATTATAAATGTAAACTCTACAAATGTTGCCTGAATACATACATACCATATTCTCCCTCATTTAAAAATAAATCAATATAGTTTTTCAGGATGGCGAGGAGGTAAAAATGAATGAATAGAAATTTCACTTACCCCCCTATGATTTGCCCCATTGCCTGAGAGTTCTGGTTAGATTGTATAGATCTAAGGTTTCTATAGAGAAGCTCAAGCTGATACTTATTTATAAACTTCTCCTTCACTAGACATTTAAAGTTATATTTGGGAAACATGAACCTCACATGATATGTGTTTATTTGACTCAATTATTTTAAAACATAAAGAGTCCACTGATAGTGTTTTTCATGGTAGTTTTTTTTGAGGTTTACATGTGTTGCATGTAAACATCTCTGTCATATTTCTGTAAGTAGTAATCCATTACATGTCTTTTGCTAACAACGAAGGAAAATCAAGCTTTCAAATGAAAGTTTAGCATTCACATTATTTCCAGTCTTTGTTTAAATTTCCCCTCAAGTAACTGCATTTTTACACATATGCTGTGAAGTCTATTTTGGGTTAGATATAATTTTTCACCTAGAAATTCTACCAGCTTATACAGCCATTTGTGGCAAAGTAGAATATTGTGGAGAATTTCACAGAAAAGCCTCCAAAATTGGGTGTGTCTGGACATTTGCTTAAACGATATAAATCTCAATGATTCTTAGTTATTTGCTTTAAGTTTAAAGAAAATTATCCAGCCCTTTCTTTCATTATGGTAGTTTTTCTTGAAATGGAAGCTGTGTCTTAGAAATACCTTAGGATTAAGAATACATAACATAAAACATGTTACAGATTTTTCTTTGTATTTTCTACGCGATCAATTGGAGGCTAAGCCTATCCTATCGGCTTGACACAAGCATGTCTTTCAATTAAGGAGGCTTTTTCAAGATACTGTAAGAAACTAGCTGTGTTGATGACATGGCAAAGAAAGGTGGCCTTTGTTTGTCTTATTTTTGTGTTTTTATTTATTAGAATACAGTTCAATGTCCTTGAACTTCTCTAGTGTCCCGTATGTGCGTTATTGCTTCTTGTACACATCCAACAGGGGTATTGGAAGAGGGTAAGTGTAGGTGACAGTGCTAATGGCATAGAATTAGCATCCCTGCGTCAGGAATAGATCTGTTTTCAAGTCTTTCTCTCTCTGTCATCCTCCTGCCTCTCCCGTCAGGGTGCCTACGAGAGTCCATGAAAATTAAAGCGCTGATAAAAATCACTTATTCTGTACCTGACTACAAAGGTATCAGGAGGCAGGAGAGTAACTCTGGTCTCACATTAGGACTGGTCCTTTGGAGTTGATGTTAATGCACGGGAATATCGTGTTATGTTTTATGCATGTGTACAATGTCTTATTTCCCAGTAGCTACAAGCAACATAGCAGTTGCATGGATACCATATTTAAAATTGAAACACGAAAATGGGAACATTTACTCAAACATTTTGTAGGGGGAAAGTGTTGGATGGGAGAAGGATGTTAATTATGGGTTGGGGGGGGGGGGGGGGAGAAACCCAAAAACTTAGCCATGAAAGCATATAATTACACTGCAACTAGTTTTAATCAAACTTCAGCTTTCTGAAAGCCACAGCTAATTGAAGTTTATGTGTATCTTAAGAGCTTTTCTTGCTCCTCCAGCTTCCGATGAAGGCAACTTTTGTAAAACTCGCCAGCTGAGACCTCAGCCTATTGCAACTGCTGTTTCTCCCAAGTTAGTTCAATGATCCCCCTGAGACCCAGGGATAAACAGGTTTATTTGTGAATACATTACCACAGAGCCAAATGAGGACAAGGCATTCTGGGGCCTCCTAGCAGGGATTGAGATTGCAGATTGTGGAGCTGGACCAGAATTAGTGCTGAATTTGACGTGATAGGCTCCCTGGGTTTTTGTGATGGGCCCTGGCCACAGGGCCACAATTCTTCTCTAGTGGTAGGGCAATGCCAATTCCATGCTTTGGTGCAGATCCTGTATTTGTTAGCAGCAATCCTGATGATTTCAACAGTTTTAAAGAAAATGAGGTTCATGGTCAGGACCCCCCCCCCCCCATCTCCTTGCCTCTCTCCTCCTCCTTCACCTTCCCTTTGCTCTTCTTTCTCTGCCTTCTCAGAATGCAGTCATGCTCAGTGGACCCCTGCATATGCTACTACTGATTTGCATCCTTTGTTAACTATGCATTAAAGCCGGACAGGACAGGTGCATTGCCTCTGCTTTGTTTTTTCTTTCTTTTGAGTATTTCACCCTCTGGCTAAATTTTATAGACGAAGGTATTTGCTGAATAACTGCATGACTCGATGTAGTTTGCAAGGGAGGTCATAGACACGGATCAGGCCATTTGCTGACATGCTTTCCCTCTAGTCTGGGTGTGGGGTGGCCTCCCGTTGACCTATCTGGAGTCATCAATGTTTGACTGCCTGGGGATGATGTCCCATTCAGGAATAACTCTTCTTGGTTTTGAAATCTGTGTGCATCTGGAGAGCAGGGGAATGGGCTTACTCTTTTTGGGTAATTCCACTTTGATCATGTTCCCTGGTAAGGTGGCGTGTGTGTGTGTGTGTGTGTGCACGCATGCGTGTGTATGACAATTATTTTGTTTATTTTGCACTACACACCTTAAAGTAAGCATTCATTTTTCCTTCACTTTAGAGATGAAGACTCAAACATCAACATAGTTATATTACCTGACCAAGGTCACTCACCGAACAAACTTTGCAGCCCAGATTACAGCTAAAATATTAGTCTTCAGAATCTGTATTCATTTTATTAAACTGAGATTACTTTACATGATTCATTTTCATCATAATCATTTATGACAGAAGTATGTACTTACTCACCAGTATCTTCCCAGATTCATGTTTTTCCACATACCCCTCCCTGCTATTATTTTATGTGTCTGTCAGAAGGACAAGAACCTTCGGCTCTTCTACTACCTCCTACCCCAAACCAAAACCACAGGGTTTTGCTTTTGGTTTTGTTTTAACTCAAGCTGCCTGATTTGTCTGCAATGCTTTCCCTGTGGCTTTGACTTGAATCAACTGTCATTCACACAAGTGTATGAACTGATGGCCTGGAGACCGAACATCGCTATATAGGAATTGTTTTATAATGCATTAAACG